>JAAGNO010013828.1:6459-23211 GCA_033439905.1 Ceryle rudis | reverse complement strand
ATAAGATTTTTTTTAAAAAATCAGAAACATTAATCATAACGGATTATCTCCCTTGACCTCCAAAACCAGCATAGCATCAAGCACAGTGAAATCAGCGTTTTGATAATTTATTCAAATCCTATCTTTATTGACAAATACTGCATGCTGAAAATAAAACACTCTAATAGAAGAATGAAACAAGCTTTTGAGCTTAGTTCAAGAGAATATATATATCATTCATTCACAGAAAAAAGCCACTGTAGTTTCCCTCTGGTCTCTCAATACACTATAACCATGAATACTGAAGATCCACTTCAATTTCTGATGGCGAATAGTAAAAACCTATTCAGGAGAGAAACCACAACAGATTTCCTCAGTCATCTTCTTTATACTGTGGAATATTACTTACCTATTCATTTGCTAATTTTCAGAATCATAGAAGCTAGTCTGTTAGGCTCAACCACACTTAAGGCTACAAAAGCATTCAAAGTCCCTGTGGCACTCTGAAACTAAATCATAGTCAAAAGGAAAAAAAAAACAAAAACAAAACAAAAACAACACCACAAAACAAACAAACAAACAAACAAACAAACAAAACCCCCACCCCACAACTCAAAACAAATCAACAAATCAAATCCTGAACAATCACAAACCAAAACACCACAGGAAGCATTCTGGAAGATTTGATTCTTTATCCACAGATTGACCATAATGGAAAATACAGACCTTGCAATATTACATATGAATTGGGAGTATTTTGTCTTTGTGGAGACATATTCAGCATGCAATTAAAAAAAAAGACCATCAAATGAGAGTATACAAAAAAAATGGAAAAAAGCCTAGAAGCAAGTGCCTCTGGATTCATAAATGATACAAATTAGGAATAAATTAGAGAACTGAGATTAATACAAACATCCATAAGATCTGGCTCAAGAATTGTCCATAAAGCACAAAGGCAAAGGCCCAGTTCAGACTTCCTGAATTTCACCTGTACCATTTTACTCAATTTTCAAGCATTCAGTATGTCTTAAACCAATAGTCCTGTTTCGCTCCTAAAGACTCACTTATACTCTAAATATATCCCCCAGACACAGTACTAACACTGGAGTTGAAAACCTCCAAGAGGTTTTTAACTGTTTAACTGAAACAAGGAGAATAATATGAATCTCATATTGAGAAAAAAAAAAATGTTCTATGGATAAATTTTTGGCAGAACTTGTCCACTACTGTGCAATAAAAATTTAAACATCTCTTAATATTCAAGCTACAGCTATAGCCTGAGAGACACTGTTGTGACTGGTATGGAAATGCATCAGTCTGTACTTTGTAATGGGACCGCTGCCGGCTTTAAAAGTCAGAAATGGCATAAATAGGATCAAAATCTTTATGCACAGTATTTTGTAGTCCCAAAGAATGAGTACTTATACAATGAAGTTGATAAGTAAATACATAAAGAGAAAGGAGAAGGAAACAGCTCAAACATTTCTACAGAAAACAAATACCATCTTGCACATTTTCTCCACATATGCATCAGCAACAAAACAAGACCTTGGGGACCCAAATGCTCAACCCATGGACCTATATGCAGCAAGATATGGGAGCCCCAACCACACATAAACATCTCCCCATGGACACTCCCACTGCCTACTACATGTGTGCATCTAATTATCCCTAATCCATTTAAACCCTAAAGCACCCCTCCTAATTAACCCCATCTTTTTCCAAGCTATAGACAAAGCCCCCTTCCCTGACTCAAGGCAAGGAAGCAGCATAACAGAGGCTACCAGGAGGTGGCCTGCAATCCTGGTGGCACAATCACAGGCCACCACTGTCACTCCTTCAGCAGCAGATGGTACTCCTCACCCCCTTTTCACTTGCACCAGCTGAGGCCTATGCAAGAAGAGTCCCTGCTAGCTGCCTACTTACTGGCCGTCTAAACAGCAGCATCTCACAACCTGCAGCTCTGAGAGGCCCCACTATACTAACAAGGGCACAAAGGGACATGCAAAGCATTGCAGCAATGCCAAGGCTCTTATTCTTAACACTACATCGATGAAAACTTCAGCCAGGGCAGAAGCTGGGTCCTGCCTTCCACCCCATCAAGGCAAGACACCCATATAAAAAGTGTGGGGGGGGTGCATATAAAGAGATTAAAATACCCTCTGAAACACTGTCCAACAATACCACAGATAGAACTGATTGAAGACCAGAGGTGTCAAATGTTTGAGACTTTAGTCACACATCAAAAGATAATAATCAGGGAAGGTTTCCTTTTTAAACTACCCACTGGCTCTGGAGATAAATGACTGAGCTGAAAATTGGTGGTGATGGTAACAGCAGCTTCTAGTCTTCAGGGATTTTCAGGACAATTAATGGTCTCAGGTCGGGGGGAAGGGGATAAAAAAATAGCTTGACGATTTATAAAGATCCTTCCCACGTATGGTTGAGACAGACCTCAGTACAGAACTTCCATACACCTAGGATGTGGGAAATGCTGTGTAACACTGTTTGACCAAGGATTTCTTCCCCAAAGTAAGGCAAGTTCCACTAAAAATAAAAAATTTGTCAATAAGTAGATGTTCAGCTCCTTTGGGATGCTGGTGGACACCTGGCTGAACATGAGCCCAGGTAGCCAAGAAAGCCAAGGGCATCCTAGCCTGCATCAAAAATAGTGTGTCCAGTAGGAGAAGGGAAGTGATCGTGCCCCTGTACTTGGCCCTGGTGAGACTACACCTTGGGTACTCTCTTCGGTTCTGGGTGCCACAGGATAAGAAAGACACTGAGGTGCTGGAGCAGATCCAGAGAAGGGCAACCAAGCTGGTAATGGGTCTGGAGAAAATTTCTTAAGAGAAGCAGCTGAGGGAACTGGGATTGTTTAGTCTGTGGAAGAGGAGGTTGAGAGGAGACCTTATTGCTCTCTACAACTACCTGAAAGGAGGCTGTAGTGAGCTGGGGGCTGGTCTCCCAAGTAACAAGTAATAGGATGAGAAGAAATAGGCTTAAGTTGCACTAGGGAATGTTTAGTTTGGATATTAGGAAAAATTTCTTTACTGAATGATGAAGCGCTGAAACAGGCTGCCCAGGGAAGTTGTAGAGTCACCAGTGCCGGAGGTGTTAAAAAAATGTGTAGATGTGGCACTCTGGGACATGAGTGGACTTAGACTGACAGATAATCTTAGAGGTCTTTTCCAACCTTAGTGATTCTATGGTTCTAAGATTTTTGCTTGGTTTATTTTTGACAGTAAAACCTGAAGCAAAACTGGCACTGCAGTCATTTTATGCGTTGAAAACTGTTGCAGAAGTATGCTGGAATCACAATAGCAACAAGGAAAATACTGACACAGAAAATAAAAAATCATTTTTTGTTTATATTTTGTACTTTTTCTCTTTAAATAAATTATCTTTAGTTGATAATCCCTGAAAATATTAGGCAATATAATCATGGCATTTTACTGAGCATACATACACAATTATTTAAGCAATTAATATCACCAAGTGTGAGTTCAATAATCCACGTGCATTTGTGTCCTGTTCTAATGGGATAGGCACTAGAATTCAAGCAAAAAGTAAACAAAATAAACGTCTACCAATTAAAACTAAACTATGGATTGGAGGGGAATCTAGCAAATGATTTAAATGTTTTAAATGTAAAAACAACTTACCAAAAAAAAGAAAACAGTATGTACAGTTGGAAATATGGACTGTATATGGTACTGTGTTCATGTATGTTTCTGAACTTCTGCCTTTCTGTTATCATTTCATTCACAGTGCTAAAAGATGAAAAAAAGGCTCCTTTCTTCAGTTCTCATCAGTTTCTGAAGCTTGTACAAGTCACCGAGTTGAACAATCTGTATGATAGTTCAAGGAAAAGCTTTTGTTGTAAATAATAGATGAAGAAATATTATTAGAAAGTAGTCAACTTTTGTAAAGTTTTTGAAAGTTGCTTTTTTTATTTGGTACCACCAAACATGTTAAAGTTTAGATTACAGTAGGTATTATATTATCTTAACATTGTGCAGAGAAAATAAAGTAAAACATGGATTAGTGGCTTCTTATAACAATGGGATGGTTTTCAACTTGCTCTTTTTCCTTGATTGCAACTCAAAAATCATGGATAGACCTAACAACACCACCATAGCAAACTTCAGTTCCTTATTTTTTTGCATCAGGCATAAAATTAGTTTTATTACAGTACATAAAGCAAACAACTTCAGCATTCTGAGTGCTTGCAAAAGACTGTCTTTGTAAGAAATACATAGCCTCATACAAATTATTTATTTGGCACAAGACCTCAAAATTGTTACATAAAATTAACTTTGAAAGCTGATTGTGATGCTCTTGTGATTTTGGTAGTGCATCATGTCTCTTGGATAAACGGTATTGAAGGTAATAGCTGTAACATTCAAACCAGCAGCTACTGTTCTCGCCCAAAATCCAAGACAGTCAGTACAGATACGCCAGCACAGCCAGATACAATATTCCAAATCTCTTTGTTAACTTCAACAGAGCAAGCTGGGAAACTGCTAATAGTGTATTTAAACAACAAAATGAAGTCATGCCTACCAAAAAACAATGCTGGTCAGTGTAAGCATAGAAGAATTATAAGAAGGCACATGTATTTCAGAGCAACTGCTTTTATGAACTATGCATGTGCAGTTCCAGAACACATGCACCTTCCATATATCCTCAGCCAAACTGATTCCACTGACTGCATTGGGATTACTCATTTGGTTCCACTCACCTTAACACACCATGGAGGATTTTTTGGAAACCATTTCTCCAAACTAAAATTTCTGTATATAAGCTTCCATCTTTGTTTCCCACTCTGAGCTTCTGAAGTGCTTTACATGTGAAAACTGATCCATCTCCTGAACAATGTTTTGCAGAAAGGTTTGTTTCTAACTGATGTCACTAACTGGTTGAACAAATAGAAGTTTTACATACTTTCATCTAAATTAAAAAAAAAAAAATAAATGTGTAAGCTTTATGTGTTATTCATGGTACAGTTTTGCCTGAAGCTGATGTAAATTATAACCCCATTCCCACAGTGAAATAGATTAGCTGTAAATCAGTACCCATAACTTCTAACTTCTCTCCCAATCCACTCTGCCAGGAGTTGAACAAGCATGGATCCATCAAATTAGTTACATGCTAACATAACTGGTATCAATACATTTCGAAGTAGTCAAACTTCTGCATTGTTTTTTGCATATAATCTGTCATGTAGCCTAGTTACAACCGATAAAAAAAAAAAAAAATTAGTACTCTAAAATATTTAGATGTCAAGAAAGGTATGTGTATTTGCATATCCCACTCCCACGTTTCTGGCATCAGCAGTAAGAAGAGTATTATGTACACTTACACTTACTTCTGATTACGGGGTAATCTGCTGCAAATAATAAAACCACTTTCATAATTCAATTGTGCTATGTTAAACCTTAAGCATAATATCTATGAGTAGATAATGGCATAAGCATGCAACTGGTTTTCCTCCACATTTTTGGTCAGGAATTAAGAACAGTCACAGTCTGTTGGCATTCTTCACCACACAATCCTTAATCACATTAAACAATCCTTTAAAAGCCAACTGTGAAATGGTCATTTAAAAGCATTTAAATTCTTTAACTTATTAATTTTGTAACAGACATTCCCTATATTGCAGTCTTTCAGTACTAACATTTAAGCTGTTTGCCTCATACCAAAAGCCTGTTACCTAGTCTAATTTTAACTATTCTAATTTAGTAAACTAATCTAGCCTAATTCATCTTAATCTAGACAAACACCTGATACAAATCCACAGAAACATTTATGCTGTTTTTCCAAGTGGATTTTCATTTTCCCTAATGTCTCAATGCTTTTCTCCAAACTCTGGAAAACAATAAGCAGCTCACCAGCACTTTTACCCTATTGCAATGTTCTCTGAGTTTTTAATATTAAAATTTTCATGTTAGAGATGCTAGACATTTTTAATTGTTAAAGAGTGTAGTATTTTTTTAAGCATTAAAAGCTGCTTATCACATTGAGAATCATACCACTTAAGGTCAGAGTGCATATAATTTGTTGGTTAAAAGTACATGAATTTTATCAAAGTTGGAGAGTTCAATAGAGTTAAGAATCACCTTTCAAGTCTGTAGATAACATGGACAATCCCAAAACAGGGCAAGTCTAAATCTAGACTAAGTCAGAAGACTGTGACACTGCCAGCACATAACTGGATGCTAGTATGTCATTCAGGATTCTCCACGCCAAATTCAAAACAAAGAACTGTTAAAATGTCATTTACTCGTTGAAAACAGGGTTCTATCACTAAGTGTCCAGAGGTTTATTACCTTCTTGGAAGCATACCCAGTACATACTACAACCAGCTGCACAGCCTATGTATCCCTAGCCTGTCAAAGAAGGTGTTTAAAAAGCTCTTACTTGATCAGTTCATTCTGAAGTATGACAAAGCTGATGTTCCCCTAACAAGACACCTACTTTATTTCCTAAAATCATTACAAATAATCATTACTCCTCCTAACCCCTAAGTAGACAAGGGTATAATAAAACAAGACATTATTACATTACCATCATTTTGTGACTAGATTATTCCAATATCATATCCTCTTGCCTGCCAAATGCCATTTTGCTCCACTGGTATCTTTCCAATGAATGATGCAAAGATCTTTTTCCTTGGTCCTTCAGTGTATCCCTTTGTGCATCCCTCCAGTGATTTCATCATTTCCACCAGCTACTCTTCATCCATCTGTTCCCAGCTGTAATTCACTCCTGCCCCTCAGGACCCTCTCACTTTATGCTACATTGTCTCTTTCCCACTGAAAGAGCAGCACATCAGTCACATAGCTTTCTCAGCTCCCACAGTCCATCTAAACTTACAAAACAAGCAACTCTGCATTTCTTTCCAGGTCAGTCTTGCCTGGAAGGAAGGACCACAAAACACACTCCATTTTAATCTTCTAAATTCCTCTTTTCTTTGCAAAGATGACATATTAAAATATATGGGCAAACATGATTTAGACTACTATGTTTTCCCTCCCAGTTGCCATGCAGCTTCAAGTACAACTCCTCATCTAAACAGCAGTAAGCTCTTTTATTTGTATAACATGCTATTCCACTAGGTGTCCATGTCCTTACACATGACTAGGAAGCATATCTTACCTTGTGTTTGATGAGCAAAATGGGGTCCTTATCCATGCCTTAGGCTCTAAGGCACTACTGTGATAACACAGTAAACACTGCTAAGAACACACATGGAAATATACTCCACATGTTTAATTCCCTGCATCAAGCTTCTATTTGCATGCTGGCTCTAAACTCTTTACATTCATTAGATACACTGAGACAAGTGAAGCATCCGAGTTTTAGTTGTTTGGTGTGGTTTCTCTAATTAAAAAAATGAAATAGCACACATTCTTAATGAGAGTTGCTCAAACTTGCAAGACACATATTTATCTTTTAAAACATCAATCCCACAAAAATAAAATACTATTATGGTAGAGAAAACCAAATTCCTAGCATGGAGGAAAAATATCAGTTCTTTTTGTAAGAAAGCAGAAAAGGATACACTGAAAATCTGTGACTATAGCACTGCGGAACAGTGGGCTCTGAAAGAAACGTGATTCTGTCTTCAACAAATGCTAAGCCTCTAAAAGGCATATGGTATAATTTTTTTAAATACTTAATGCTTCCTGTTTGTACTCTTATTTCTGTTTGCTCCTTCATCTGTACTCACGAATGGTTAACTTGTAAACAATATGGAAAAACCTAATGCTTCCGATGACGTGGAGTACTGGAGGTCTGGCAGTAACACAGCCATGCATGCGGTTATAGCCCTGCTTGTGAGAATCACAAGGCATGGGAAAGCTTAATGCTTAACATCCGTCTGGGACACAGTATCTACCCCACCCAACAGAAAAAGACATTCATCAATTAATCCCCTCCAGCTCTGGAGTAGCAACAATGTAGAGGCAGCCTGATGGCTACTTCTCCCCTGAGCACTTTGGAGGAACACAGTGACCCTGCAAACCCAGGAAAACTGTTAAGCTACACATAATCGATGCAAGCTCCATCTCCCCTCTTGGCAAAACAGGAGAGGCTCAAGAGGCAGAGAGTAAATATGAGTGGTCATTTATTTTTCTACAGTGCACATAGCAAAGCACATTCATGAGCGCTGCAGCAGACAACTTCCAGTTCAGTGCAAGACACTTCATCCCACACAGTCACCTGAGGAACTAAATGCTTCTTAGAAATCAGGGAAGGTGTTCTACATGTACAGAGGGTAAACCATTAGTGTTTCTGACCCAGATTTGGGAGGCTTGTAGAATTTGAAGAAGTCATAAAGTGCTCCAAATTAAACATTTTCTGTTAAAGCCTCTCTCCCAACAGCAGTTTTTATCCTTAAAATACAGATAATACACCTCCTACCAAGCCCCATAGGAACACTATAAATAGACATTTGGGGATGAATGGTCCTACTATAACTAAAAGTCATGGAAAATATCTCTTTTTTCTCTGAGGGACTGGACCACATCAGCCAGACCATTTCCCAGGAGCAACCCTGAGTATGACCATGGGTCAATGCAGCCCCACTTCAGGCATTTTCAATCCCATATTGTAAGTCAGTAAACCTGAACTCCACTACTGCTCAGTCTGGCGAAACACACATATTACTGTGTTCTACCTGCCGAATGCTCCATCAAAACTCCAAACCACACACACCAAGATGGACAGAAAGCAACAGGCAATCAGTACCTCCACGCACTCATACTCTTGAGGAGTTAGTTGTTCAACATATGAATTTACCATTCTATCTTCCAACATTTTATTAATTGCCTTACTTCTGGGGAACTGTTCCAGAATTTGCTTAATAAAATTTCTCATGCCAGCTAAGCCATGGGATGTGCCCAGTTCACAAAAATCAGAGTTTTAAATGTTTTTCATTCACTTAACAGAAAGCATGGTATATGCCAAATTTGTAGCCATAGTTCAGATCCTTACATGCAATCTTCGCCATTTTTGATCTCCCTACACCAACAACATAATTAGTCTATCAGCATATGATCTGTGAGGTTTGGGCCATTAACAAGGTGGAAGATGTCATCAATATTACAGAAGATTTGGCACCAGTTAATCTGCACAGATAAAGGTAAAATCATTATGACTTTACAGACTTGTTTTCCTCACAGTGTCAAAAATCCTCCCCAGTTGCCCTCAAGTGCAGGAGTTTGGTTTTGATCTCTGATTTAGCTGAAAGATGTGTAAAAGTAGGCACAACGTTATCCATTGACTAAATGCCTGAGACAGCCCTGTGTGTTGTTTATCCAGTGAGTGCATGAAATACCTTGTGGTCGTGAAATGTGTCAGAATGATGTTTACTTTGAAAAGAAATACATAATTATTTTGTTCATAAAGTAGAAGTGCCTCTCTCAGAAAGAAAACTCAACTCATGGTATTTCTGCAAAGAAATACTGCTACAGGAATCGCAGTGCACCTTTGGGAGGACAGTACTTTCCCTTTTATTTCCCTCCTTTTTTAAGCATCCATTTAGCTGTTCTATTTCAGGAATGCATGGGAAAGGCAACATAGTTCAAAATGAGCAAAACACTGTTCTGTAGAAGCAGATACAATTTTAATTACAAAGCAGCATCAAATCCATATGGACAAAATAGGAAACAGAATTTGTTAAACTGACTTCCCCCGGGATTCATAACCTTTCTTCATCATTCAGCCTTCAGGATAAAACACTGAGAATTCTCCTCCAGTAAACATCTGGTTTCTGCCTAAGCAGCAAATCCTCTGAAGATAGAAAGGCAGAGAAGAAGTTAGAAAACACAGTCCCTTCTGTATCTCTCAGACAAGTACCAGACATTATGTAGGGCACAAACCAGCTCTACAGGTTCACCATGAACATTGCTCTTCTTCTCTTCTGTGAGTACTGTCAAGTCAGTGAATTAGGAATTTCAGAAAGGATTTACATGTCACTGTGCCTACCTGACTGTTCTTCAGAAAAACAAACAAACAAACAAAAATCACAAAACAAAACAAACAAACAAATGAACAACAAAAAAAAGGGGGAGGGGAGAAACCGGGGTAGGTGGGAAAAATACCACTTTGATTCAGTGAACAGAAGTTCCTTCCTCAGCACATTCCCTCAACACAATTCCACACACACTGTGTGGCCAAGACTGAAGGCAAAGAGGTTTCATACGGAAAAAGGGTAATACAAATAACACTGAGGCAGCAAGTAAGAGAAACTCAAGAGATCACCTTGGGGAAGGAGAGGAGCAAGGACATCACAGGCTTAAATAGCAACCTGATAATATATTCAAGAAGAAGATATTACTTCTTGGGCCACACCTGCCAACACTTGGTAGAGTTTTCATTTTTCTTGGAGTACCACCGAAGAACATCTTGGTTAAGAAGGAGGGCACCAAAATCACTACTAGAAATCACTGCCCTTTAAATCACCAAAAGCTCCACCTGCAGGTGGTGGTGGGAAGAAGAAAGAAGGGGAAGGCAACTAAATCCACGTGTCTTCCCTTTTATTTCTTAATTAATAAAAGACACAGATAGCCCAAGCTCTTAAAAGGAAGTGAATGGAAACACATCAACTGCAACAAAAGTTCTTCCATCCTCAGAATACTGGTTACATATGGAAAAACTGAAAAGGATATACAACTCTTGTGGTTTTGGGATTACAATGGTAGATGTGATCACACAGCAACAACAGCATAAATATTCACCGAGCAAAAAAGAACTATAAGAAGACAGATGTTAGAGCTATGAATAAAAAAATATTTGGTTTGTGTCTATTTTTTCAGGACACAAGATATCCACTGAACTATTTATCACCTCATGACAGAAACCTATGTATCATTTCCTGCAGACAAGATGTCTACATAAATTCTAGCACAACAACAACAAATTAAATATGTGAATATTCATACAGAAGAACACATTAGTGGCACTGAGGGTTTTAACAGGAAATTCATCTAGGGAAGAAGGGAGGTTTAGTTTTCAAAAATTATTTGTTTCCTCATAGTATATGAAAACCCCTTCAGGACACACAAACATTTCTATTGTCTCTGAACCACTCCAGTATCAATCAGGATTTCACGTAACAGTGCAAAGAATGAGCAAAAATCAGTACCATAAAGACTGAAAGTGCTGGATGTCAGTTTATAAATACATAAATTCCACTAAGGCTTTGGGAAAGACAGAAAAAATTGTAGAATGAGTTGAGAGAGGTCAACACAGCAGACCATGAAAATATTTTTCTGATTTTGAAATCAGTGAAAAGAAATTAAAATGGTACGTATAAATTAGTTAATGAGCAAGAAGGTGAAGAAACTGGAGCTTCTAAGGAATTACATCATTGTTATAAAACCTGATAGTTATAAATTGCAGTCAGCAAAACAAAGACATAGAAACAATTAGGATGCTGTAAAAGCCTTACAACTATGGAGAACAGACCATTATGGGTGAGATATGAGACGTATACAAACACACAGATGTACACATTACCCTGTGCAGAGAATATGTTACAAAGAGCAATAAAATTATAACAAGTCAAAATAATTCACTGAGACAGTAAACTACAAAAGATTAAAAAAAAAAAATACAAAGGGGCCACAAAAACCCACCAAAGTATATCATGAAACTTCAAAAAGCAGCACTGACAGCAATCACTGTCCAAAGACTAACCCCAGATCATCATCAAAATGATGATGGAAAAAAGCACCTCAGTGGAAAAAAAAGTCAATGAGACAAAAGTAAGCAATGACAGTATGTATCTGTAACAATTCTTTGAACATTCTCTGTGCAGTAATTACAAGAATCAGTAAGCTAGGGAATTATGTTTATCAACAGATCTAGGTTTCTGGTTTGCATCCAACATAGTGTATTAACCCTTTCCAAAGAAGTACATATCATATCGTAAGTGCCATAAATGTAAGCATTGCAAAAAGGACTGAAAATTGTCTGGAGGACTGAAGAAAAGGGCACTTCAGAGCAGAATTACAATTCATATTTCTCCTTCTGACGCTATCCCAACTCAACCCCCTGTAGCTCTTGCTATATTCACAAGCTGTATGAGCCTCTAACGGAGCACAGAGATGGCAAGTTATTTACACAAACCGAACTACAGCTCCTCTTGACAGCTTAAAGTAAATATGAAGTAAAAAATAAGGAGGGAAATGTACCAGAGTAGTAAAAATTACCTTAGCAGTCAGGATCATAGATTTGTGAACTACATGTTCTTTCACTGGAATGTTTCTAAATAATAGAATAAAATAAAAAAAAAAAAAAAAAACAGGTGCAAACACTGTAAGAGTGTAGTCAATACTGCTATCTTCTCTGCAATGCACCACATAACCACTGAAA
The DNA here is from genome assembly GCA_033439905.1 of Ceryle rudis. NCBI lineage: Eukaryota > Metazoa > Chordata > Aves > Coraciiformes > Cerylidae > Ceryle > Ceryle rudis. The sequence goes on along the minus strand of JAAGNO010013828.1, from coordinate 10,851 downwards.
ACCCTACACAACTGGAGTCTTGCTCTCTCCTCCATGCATTCCAGCATCCAAGTCCTGGAATTTCTTCTTCTACGTTAATATTTTTTACCCCTTAAGCTAAAACTCAGGCCAACTATATGAATTACTTTGTGTGGTCTCGACATCATGACATGAATTAAGCACTTCCTTACTGTGTTTTCCCTGTAATTACACCATAAACTCTTCTGAGCAAGACACAAAACAGCCTCTGATTCTTAAGATGCAAAAGGATGAAAGTTGTTACTTCAAAGGTGCATGTAATCCACGCACAAAAAATAACCCAAATTTCCCTGAACACATTGTCCTGAAACTGTGTAGATTACTGTTCATTTTTCACTTACATGTGCCACTCTTTTTGCCCACAAGCCAACAACGTCATACGTTCTGGGGACTGACAATTCTTGCTCAAGTCTCCTCCGTTCTGGTGGCTGTAAACTACCAACTGCCAGACCATATGAGAAAACTGATCTGGAAATCCTGGCAACGTGAGCTGATTCTCCAGTCAAAACAGAAAAGCCTCCTCAGATCTGCACCCAGGAACTGGCAAGGGCACCACGAATTGCTGGAGCGATTTCACGTGAATGGCTGAGTCTGCATGCTGAATCACCCACGGCACCATCTGTAAAAGCCTCTGCTGTTTCCTTCCTTTTCCCAGGATGGAGCTAAAGAAAATTCACACAGTGCAAGAGCAAGCAGGGTCAGTGTGTTTGGTGCACTCCACCTATTGGCACACTGAATGTCTCAAGACAAATCCTTGAAATCACCTAAATTCAAGCTGGCACTGCACTCCTTCAGAGTTCAGCTCGCACCCCAGGTTAACTGTCCTATCTAACCAGAAGCAACCATCATTCTCTGACTGTGAAGTATTTATCTGGTTAACCAATTTTAAAGGAACAGAGTGAAAGTAAAGGATCATCTGTCTTTTACTCTGCAAATCCTAAAGAATTAGGATTAAAAATACATTCTGTAGCACCTCCATGGCATGTTATGCACAGGCAATGCACGCCACAGAGCATCTAATCTGCATTTTTTGCAGTTACTGTTCAAAGAAATAACCACATCTCATTTCTCGCTCCAGGGTAGGGCTTGAAGTTTATGTCTGTAAAAATAAAAACAAAACCAAAAAAACCAACAACTGATCCTGCAGACTACTCTTCTATTAGACTATGTTGCTAAGAGCATTAAAAAAAAAAAAATAAAAATCAAGAATCTTTCATACCAAAAGAGATTTACAGGTTCAAATCCAAGATTACAGCCACAGATCCTAAACACAGCTATTTTGTAAGCACCTACTAAAACCAGTGCTACTACTAGTTTAACTACCAACAACTGTTTAAGATGCCCCACAGACTATTTCAGATTTTCCACTTAGAAGGACAGTGTTATGAACACAGTTAGCATTTCACATGTTCAAGTATCAGAACAATAAAATACATCTTTAGTCATGTACAAATTTTCTTTTTTTTTTTTTTTTTTTTTTTTTGAGAACAGAGATTGCATCTGTACTAAAGCTACTAAAACCAGTAAAACGCTCCAAGCATTTTGAAGTGTTGCAATCCATAACCCATGCTAGCAAATTCTTATGGGATTGCTTGAAAAAAATCCAGTCTGTGCCAGCTGGCATTCTTGCTGCCCAGTTACCAAGCATCACCTGGCAGATAGAAGGGTCCAGCTACCATTCCCAAAAGGCAGTTCATATGCAGACACTCTGATTTGGAAACAAAAATGTTTGAGTAGCCTCTGTGCCTGGAAACAATACAAACATACCATTACAGTCTGAATTTTATGCATCAATTTCCACAAGATTTCACTATTAACTTGAAATTCTTTGTGACTGCTTTTTGGTTTCTTTATATTTAATAACTATTAACCCCTGTTGTAAGTTCTTCTAATACTGTTTGGGTTTGGGGGGGGATGAGAGAGTTGTTTCTTTTGTTTCTTTTCATTTTGTAACCCCATTTGATTTTTTGGTTCTGTTGAAATTACATGAAAGACCAAAAAAAAGTGGTCTTCATACTGACTGCATGAAAAAGGTTTTACATAGGACCTTTTTTTTTTTTTTTAAAACACAATTTTCTTCCAAAGAGAGTTGCTACAGGGAAAATACCATTATGAAATATGAAATATCGTTATGATATATGTTCACAAGGAGTAAAGCATGTCTTCAATACATATTATTTACTTCTTTCTAGGGTTTAAGTAAACATGGGAAAAATAACAAGTGTTTGTAATGAAGTTGTTGACACATTTAACATATTTCCAAAGGAAGCCTTTAAAAAGCAATCATTTTGCAGCTGCTTAATACTTAAGTTTCTTACTGCAAATATCTTTGATGGCCAGGTTTCCAATTATTGCAGGAGTTATTTTTGTTTGTGAATTCTTCTGCTGAAAAAGGACTTATGGTATGTAGCACCTACCCTCTCATTTCTGTGATCAACACTGAGAAATTTTATATATATGCTTAACCTTATACAGGTTAGTATGATACCCTTTATCTCAAGTTTCCAGCATGGCTTTCAGTCAGGGGAAACTTTTCCTCTAAATGTAACAGTACTAGAGCATCGATGTTCATTTTTCATCCCTGGGTTCTCCTTAATCGAGTTTCTCAGTAATTCCCATGAACAGCAACCATGAACAGGATGATTACTCTTCACACTTGGCCTGATACTGCCATAAGCAACTGTGAGCTGAAGAACAGCATCTATCTTGACAGCATGCTGAAATGGCAAGACCAAATTATCAACAAACCTTGATCAAAAAAATAGTGTTAATCCCTGAAAAGAGAAAAATTTATTAACTGAATGCCTGTGGCTGGAAATGATAAAATAAACTGACCGTGGAGAAGTGAAGAAAGAAAAGAGTGCTTGGGGTTTTTCTTTTTTCTTTTTTTTTTTTCCAGTTTTATTCCAGAAAGAAAACGATTTAGTAATAATTTACTTACTCCTGAATTATTATACTCGTGTTTTCACTATTTGACAAGGAATTAAACCAGAGTGAGAACAAGGTAATTTAATAGGAGCAAAAATATGATTTGTAATATCTAGAAAGGGTCTCCAAGAAAGGAAGACTATGGAGAAAAATGAGGCTGTATTTAAACAAACAAAGAACGAAGGAACAGACAAACAGCCTCAGCTGACAGAAGAATTATAAGGAGATATTTTCCACGTGCAGCATAACAGAAGTCATCTGGTGACAGCTTGACTTTAACAGGAAAAGGAGAGAACCTTGCCAACAGGTTGATATTATCCACACTGAAGAGTAGAGGGGGAGTGCAAAATGAGAGAAAAGGAAGATTAAAAGATACATTTTCAGTATGTTTGATTTAATAAGCCAAAAGTCACAGAAAGATATAGACAGGAAATATACAGTGACCTGTGCTACAGCAAACAAACATTTTATCACAGAAAGAATACTCTCCAGTTCTCCCAACTCACCTGCTTCTTATGATGGAGAAGAGGAAAAATAAGCTATTTGTCCCATTCTTTAACCTAAGTATTTAAACTTGCACTTTTAATAGACTGACTGTTCCAGAGGATCAGCAACAACCATACAGGCAAAATCCCTATTTCACCTTCACATAGAAAAGGCATTAATCTCTTTAGTTAAACATAATTTCAGGAGCAGAGATACAAGTTATTAAAACATTCCTGACCAAATGGTCGTTTCTTGGCTGCCTCCTGTATTAGATCTGTATCAGTGCACTGAAGATGCCTAGCCAGACAAGAGCATCTCAAGGTGAAAAAAGACCAACCTCACAAGGTGCCAAAAGCCCTTTTAAAGTTGAAAGAATGTATGAAGTTCCTGTAAGCAGAAAGTACCCTGTATCTCACAGGAGCCACTTTCTACCTCATGGGATCAAACCAATGATTTGCAGTTTGGAGATCTAGGCTGTGCCGTATTGTACCACTGATTTTCCACTTGCCTTTTATTATTACTACAGCTCCACCACTACTGTTTGGCTAGTACCCAAATGTGCATGACAATAAAGAATGTAAAAAATTTTGTTCAAATCTGTAAGAAAAAGTAAAGATGGATAAAAGTGAAAAGATTATACTTATATTTTAAATCAGTAACTATCCTTTATCTTGTCCTTGTTATCTAGCAAACTTTGTCCAAGGGTACCTGCATTTTTTCATATTTTTTTCCTCTCCACTGTAGCACTATACCTCACCAATATATATTAAAATATCATCAACACTGTTTGTATTTAATGATATACATGTTCGACTTCAACTCTGGAATGGGCAAGTCCTTAAGAACACATCTCTCTCCTGTTCCCTCTCCAGAAAGGGAGACATAATAGCCACCTTCCAGTACCTGAAGGGAGCTTACAAAAAGCCTGGAGAGGGCCTGTTTACAAAGGCCTGGAGTGAA
>JAAGNO010013827.1:0-48363 GCA_033439905.1 Ceryle rudis | reverse complement strand
TGCTCACAGCAAATGTGAAGAATACAATACACTTCCTAAAGAGGCCGCAGCAAAATACTTCTAGTCCAGAGAGAATCACTTTCTTCCTCTTCCATGAGTCCTACAGCGAACTGGGTAGGTCACTCTGAGGAGGCCATGATGGGCTGGGGGGGGGGGTGCATTGAAGGTCTGGGAGAGGTGGGAAGGCTCTGAGATGGGAGGTGGGGTGAGAGGTCACCTGTCAAGGGGGCGTGGGGCCACCGTGACAGGAACACTGAGGGTGGCGTGCTGAGGAGCACTGGAGCACGGAGTCCTGGAGAGGGTTGGGCCCAGGATGCCCTGAGGGAACTGGGTTGGGCTGAAGACTTGTACTGGGTTGGGGCTCTTCCGTTGCTGAGGTGGAAGGGAGCTATGTGGAGAGGTTTGCTGAGGAGCACAGGGTCTGGGGGCATAACTGGGGAGTTATAGGGAAGTGCCCAGGGATGATGTAGGGTTGGGAGAGGAGGAAGAGATGCAGTGGGGAGTTGAGCTTTGCGAGCGTGTGTACTGGGGAGAATGGGAGTGGAGGGGTGCCCTCAGTGAGAGGATTACTGATGAGCAGTAGGAGGAACTGAGTGTCTGAGGATAATGTTGTAGGCAGTGCTGGGGAAGATGCTGAAAGTGGTGATAATACTAATAGTACTGGGGAACATGCGAGGTGAGGGTGGGGAAAATGGTGCCTGAGTTTTGTCAGTGTTTGTCATTAATGTGAAGTTCCTTGATACATCTGGAAGGCTTTTCTGTAAAGAATTGAGAAATGAGGTTTTCAAGGAGGGGCTGGCATACTTAGAACGAGCTGGTAGGGTCAAGGAGAACTGCAAGTCAAGGGGAAGAAAGAACGCAGGTTTGAATGAGCCAGGCTCTGAGAACCTTGAGTTAGAGCTGTTGTGTTCTTGCTTATCACAGTTGACCAGTGGATGAGAAAGCATCTCTTTCCCACTGTGCTACGACATCCCAGCCCTCCCTGATTTTGCAAAAGCAGATGTCTGTCCATCCTGTAGGCATGGCTCACTTGAGAGAATTTGCCAGCCAGGTAAGTGGTGATTAAAAATTTGTTTTTAAACTCTTATATCAAGAGGAAACATTGTTATGTTGGCTCTTGAAATGGGTTTAAAGAAAATCACTAGAAAATCATGTTCTGCCACTCTATCTCTCTTGCATGTGTCTCAGCTTACTCCTCTTAGCTGACAGATTTGAGTCTTACCCTCTGGTGGTCTTGTCCTGACAGTGTAAGGTCTCCAGTCATATAGAAAGGGAATCTGGTGGGTGCCTTTCTCTGAGGTTAACTCTGCGCTTGTTAGGGAGACAGAAATCATTGGGCAAAGAGGTCTAGAAATCGGAACAGGAACGCTGTGTGTGCAGACTGTGCCAGACGTACCTTACCAAAGCATTTGTAACAGTAGTCTGAGAAAATGGGTGCTTGTAACCGTAACGCACAAGAGATAGTGATACTTGATACTGAACATTGAACTCAGAAGTCTGAGAGCGATGGCAGCCTTGGTGGACGTGTTGTTGTGATGATGTTTCCATAAGAGGAATGTGGGAGGATGATATCATGACTTGGGATTAAAAGCTAAACCACATTAATAGAACTGGTTTTAATCTTCTTCTGAATTTGGTTGTGGGGTGAGTTTGATTATTGGCAGATGTCAATGCTGAATGTAGGTCGTGTTAAACCATGTTTTTTGAGAATTTTTGGCATTTTCCTGTTCTGCTCCTAGGTGTAGGATTATAATACTAAAAGCTTTTGTGATCTGAGATGATGCTTTATCCAAGTCTTTTCTGATGTAAAATGGATTTGCAATGCATCTTAGTTCACATGCTGGCTTTTGCATAAACTGTTTCACCAAAGAGTATAGGAAATTAAATGCAAATGTAGTGCCTGAGTGAGTCATAGTACAAGGAGAGAAATTAAAGGAATAGGAAAAGATACTGTCTGGTTAAGGCTGAGAACCGAGTTCTGTAGCTACAGAGGAGGTTACTTTGAAGCTTTCCAGTGCACAACATTCACTAATGAAGCTTATCAGAGTTCCAGTGGTCTCATCTCTGAACTTATGCAAATAATAGGACATTAGGAAAAACTTCTTCACTAAAAGGGTTGTTAAGCAGTGGAGTGGGCTGCCCAGGGAGGTGCTGGATTCACCATCCTTGGAGGTATTTAAAAGACATGTAGATAAGGCCCTTAGGGCCCTGGTTTAGTGGTGGGATTGGCAGTCTCAGATCAGTGGTTGGACATGATGATCTTAAAGGTCTTTTCCAACCAAAATGATTCTATGATTCTCTGAAATGTAAGGCATTCTCAGATTCTGTCACCCCATGACTGTCTGGTCCTGGATAGGAAAGCAGTCTGTGTTGTCCATTCCTTGGGTCTCTTCAGGAATCCTTGATGGGACATTGTAATCTGTGCAACTGAGGCTTGCTGGTCCAGCAGTAGGAATTTGCCTGAAGTTCTGTTCACCAGACTTCAGGGAATGGTGGGAGGTATTGTAAAAACAGAGACTAAGGCTTGGATTGGCATGTCAGAGGCTTAACTTTTCTTTGATTCCCAGTTTTGTTGCTGATGTACAGGGTTACCTTAGGCGCACTCCCGGGTTGCTTTACCTCTGTGCCTCCATTTCCCCGTCTCAGCTGGTTGGCTCTCTCTCTTTTCTTGTCTGCCCTTTGCTGTGTACATACAGCACAGTGGGCCTCTGGTTTTTGTTGGGAGCTTTATCTGCTAGGTGATGTATTTGCATTACTGTGTTTAAAGCTCTGATCTGAGCTCTGTACGGTTTTGTTGTTCCTTATGTGACCTTGAAGAAGCTGTTCAAGTTATCTGGTTAAGTAATGCTTCACTCCATTGAAGCATCTCTGAAGCAAGCTGGGGGTCTTGGACAAATTTACGTATTTCCAAGTGTTGAACTCAAACTTCCTTCTTGTCTCTACTCCAGAATTTCATAACCGTCTCAGGTTTGGTTTAGTAGTTGAAAAGAGCTGTGCACAAATTTCATAGACAGGGCAGCTTTCACATGTTTCCAAATACAAAAAGCTGATTTCCCCAAAGAAAACATAGTGCCTGCTGCAGGTGTCTTTGTTGCTGGCCCAGAGGTTGGTGTGGGGCATGTAATGTGGATAAGTGCTGGATGGGAAGGTGGGGAGGAGAGCAGGCAATGTAGAAGGTCTGTAGCTGGGGTTTACTAAAACGGACTTCGTCCTTCCATTGTGTTTGGCAGAGGAAAATGATGTTTGTTTGGCTGGTTGAAAAGTGCTCTAGTCAGAGGTAACACTAAATGCTGCTGTAGTTCCATATAAACCTTTGGAGGCTGCCGAGCTCCCGGTCGGCTTCAGCTCTTAAAGCGTTGTGGCCTTGACAATCTTCTGTTACAGACTTCTCCCATACAGAACAGTGATTCTGATCCTAACATGTCCTGGACTGAGGAACTCTCATTTCCAAAAGGCCTTAAGCACCTCTCAGTGTGTTATGCAGCAGATGCAGGTGTGACTCTTGGTCATGATGCTGAATATGACTCTTTTGAGAGTGAGATCCAGCTGCACACAGCCCACAGAAAAGACTCTGAGCTGTTTTAAAAGGGTATTTGCTTCTCTTCCCAATATGCAGCTCATCTTTCCAGGTAGTAGCTTTGAAATGAGAGTAGATATTTACCCTTCTCCAGTCTCCTCTCAAAAGCTGTGGGTGTCATGTCTCTGCAGCTGGAGGTGACAGAGCTTCCAAAACCATTCTTTCTTCATGGAGAAGCTGGTGTTATCATCAGGCTTGTCTCATAACATACTGCAGTTCTTAATTCCTGACATCTGCAGTAAGTTGCCCTATTTTAAAACATGACATCATCAAGTCGTGATGGCAAACACCCCCACACCTGTCATGACAGAGCATCCTTCTTTCCTGGGCTGCGAGATGACATCCCAGAGGGCAGAAATAGAACACATTACTAGTAGACAGTCCTCATACCTCTCCTTCCCTTCCTGCACATACAACCAAGGTGGTGCTTTGTGTGCTTTCCCCCCAAAGCCTGTTCATGCCTCACTGAGCCATCTTTAGTGTCTGACTGCTCTCAATGTGGAGAGACAGCAGAAGACATTTTGCTCCAGAACTACTGTGTAATTGACATTCAGTCAAGCCAAAAGGTACGATGAGGTGACCATCCTTTAAAGGCTTTACACATTGTAGTAGGAGCAGCAGCTGGTCAGATAGCTCTTCAGACTCTGGCCTGGAGCTCCACTTTGCAGCCCTGGTGGATTCTGTGAATGTGGAAGAAAATGAAAAGATCCCAAGCTAATGAGCAGCTGCAAAATTGACAGGTGCCAATAAGCTTCTTTGGGTTATCTATGCTCATTTATGCAGATGTGGTTTGGGTTTGGCTAGGATAGAGTTAATTTTCCCAAGGAGCTGGGAGGGGCCACAGCCAGGGTAGCCCACTGAACCAGCCAGTGGAATATTCAATACCATATGGACCTCTGCCCACTATGGTTTGAATAAGCTGCAGCTGGGCTAGGGAGAGGTATCTGGGGCAGTAAGCTGTTGTGTTGTATAGCACTCATTTTATACATTATTTCATTAGTATTATTGTTATTTCTTCTCTGTGTTGTTTTGTTAAACTGTTTTGTTAAACTTTTTCTCCCAATTCTTTCCATCCCATGGGGGGTGGGGGAGGTGAGCAAGCAAGCAGCTTCATGGTGCTTAGTTGTTGGCTATGGTTAAATCACGACAAGGTGTAAAGCATCTCATCTGGATTCTGTTGCTCTCTACCAATGAAGTTTTTCAGGTATGCAGTTCAAGAGCATGGATGTGCACCCAGGGTGATTCTCTGACACTAGCCTGACACTGAGATCAATTTGTATTTAGAAAAGGGACATGTTGTGCTTGTTGCACCCCTCATTGCAGTGCTCTGCAATTGCAAAGGTATTGGGGTAGGGGAGAGTCAGGCTACACAGAATGTGGTGTTCTCCTCCTCTGTCCCCCCCAGCTTGAGCCCCTCGAGTGTGGCAGTGTGCTTCTCTTGTGACGGAGTGGTGCATTCGCATAGCTCTCCAGTCCTGGTGTAACCTCCTTTGTTCTGTTTGGTTAAGTGCTGAGGCTCAGATGCCCGTCAATCTGAATATCTGCCCATTAGCCTTGAGTTAGGATGTGGCAGCTCGAACAGGAACTTTTTTAATGTACAAGAGCTTTTGAGCAGATGTCCTGCAGACTAGCATAATTTCATCCGTCTTAGTTTGTCATGGGAATTCAGGGTTGCTTCCAAGAAACTGCCACGTGGCAGTATCTTCTGTGGTGTCCACAATGCTAGTTCACAAGGTGTTCCACGGGGCAGATATTGACCTACTTGAATCAGGGAGGGGCCTGTTTGTTTCCTCTTCCCTGTTTACAGACAGTGAAAAAATTCTTTAGCAGACTCTGGTCCTGCAGCAGGTGTCCAGGAGACTGTAACCCTGGCTGGAATCACTCTCTACCCCTGTGGACCATACTTGCTCACTAGGTTCTGTACATTGCTGGGTATGACTTGTGTGATTTTTGTCAACTCTTGTGAAGAGATGCATGTCCTCAGGCCCTCCATAGAGTCATACTCTTTCTTGCCCTGTCACCTGAGATCTCTGAAGATCAGTTTTGAAGCAACAGGTACCGAGAAGGTAAATCCAGTACCTACAAACGGCTCCAACCTAATCTGGTGGGCCTGTCCATTCTGCTCATCAGACTTGTATCATTTTCCTGGGTCCCTCGGGCAAAATTTCCATCTGCTTGTCAGGAAGGTTTGTCTCTTTCACTGCCTCTACCTGAACTGCTTTGTTCTGCAGAAAACAGGATAAACTGATATTGAAGTATGGAAGCTTGTTTACAAAGCTGCCTGTGATTACAGAGCCTGATACATAAAATGGTGTTTGTCCCAAAAGCTGCCTGCAGTAGACAGTGCTCTCACATTTGATGTCCTGTTCTTTGATGTACCATGCCAGGCTGAGGAGGGGACCAGTATCTTGCATCTTGCCATTTCTTTTCTCATGGAAAAATTACTTACATGTGAGAGATGGAAGGTTTTCTTGCATGGTTGCTTCCCTGGAGGATTCATGTGGGTAGTGTTCCCTTTACCAGCTGAGCCAGGTGCTTCTAGGAAGTGAACCTCTTTCTCTCTTTCTCCCTGATGTGTGTGAGTGGCATTTTTACAGTGCAGTAGGTGACTGTGCAAGGCAACCTCTGGGTCATCTTGTTGCCACTTCCTGTAAGTTGGTCAAGAAGTGGAATCTTCTTCTGGCCTCCTGTGAGCCTGCACTAGCCACACTGTTCTCTCTGTGCTGCAGTTGTCATTCTCCTGGTGTCCGCTGGCATTTCTCAAGTTCAAATCCTCTTCCTTTCCCCGTCTCCTTCTCTCCAGTCCCTGTTAGGTATCCCCAGTTCCTTTCACCTCTGCGTATCCCCTCCAGTCTGTTTCCACTGCATTTATTCAAAGTACAGCCTGTTTGGATGTTGCCATGGAGGCACAGGGATATTAGGTTATCTTTCTGTATCTTCACCTGGAATGCACATGGAAATCCTGTTGAGTGAGCTGACTGTAAAGCTCACGCTGTCTGGCTTACTCCGTATAGTGATGCACTGGGCACAGAAGGCAGACAACTTGTAATGACTGGCTGGCTTAATCATTAAGCAGCACCTAGGGCTGCTCAGTGATGACCTGCTGCTAGAACCTGGTGATAGATGGAAAAATGCAGCTGCTCTGTTCTCAGATAACATCTCTGCCAGCTCAAGGCCCTTGCAAAGGAGTGGTCCCTCTGGGTGACGTGTTGGAGGTGAGTCTGAGAAGTTCTGGGTGTGGAACAGCTGTGACAACGTGGCTGTTTCCTGTAGGTCAGGCCATATTTTCCAGATTTTTTTTTTAAAACTAGACCTACTTTTTAAAAAAGGAAGAAAAACTAATCACAAACAGCCTTTTAACAGCATGAAGCACAGCAGGACTTCCTGGTCTGCAGTTGGACAATGAAATAGCATCAGAAAAATCTTTTTCCCTTTCTCATCCATACACATCCTAATAAAGAGTTAACTTTGAAGCTGCTGTTAGTCAGTATTTCTCCAATGATTGATGATCATGTTAGTAGCTTCCCAGTTGATGTGCTTATCGAATGAGGGAGATGCTATCTGCTTTTGCATCTGGGTGTGCCAGCCAGAGGAGAGGCTGTTCCAGAAAAGGAGTCTGCAGATGGAGTGTCCGTTTAGCTCTCCTGTCTCCTCTGAGGTAGGCAGGTGTCTGGCCTCCTTGCTCTTGACCTTGTATAAGATGTGAGGATCCCTCTGCAAACATCTGAAGAGAGTTGGGCTGAGTGCTGACGAGAAATGGGGCTACAGTAGATAAGACAGCTAATATGAACTGGTTATCTATATTACTGGAGTATTTCACCCTCCATACAAGTAGGGAAAGGTGCAAATCTTCAATATCATTCCAATCTTTGAATGCAGGAAGGCAGACTAGGGAAACGTCCTTGTGAACTTTCTATGGCCTCTGGCTTGTGCCCATATTCTCATCCAGATCTTCAGAAGAAGGCTGGTTGTGGTACCCCTTGCCTGCCTTTTTATTCAAATGTGAACAAGTGCTTGCTCATGGAGCTGCTTTGGCACCAGCTTAGTGTCTGCAGTTGAGCAATCCCACCCCACAGGAGCTGACACTTTCTGTGGAGATACTTGCTGACATTCTCCTTATGGGCTTCTTTCCCCTTCCTCCCTCACTACGGCCTGCAGGGGCAGAAAGCCTCTGTAAGAGGACTCTTGAGTTCTTCTCACCTTGGATATATTCTGTGTCAAGTTTCTCAGCATGTGGAGGACTTTTAGGATTTTAGGAGTTTGGGGTAAATTAAACAACACAGTAGATGCATAGACAGGGAGATGAGCTGCATGGGTGTGCGTGGTGATCTGCAGGCTGCCATGGGTCTTCATGGACTTTTCCGATCTCCTCTGTTTTAGCACTCCAGGGTGGATCCTGAGGAGCTGTTCACCAAGCTGGAGCGGATTGGCAAAGGATCGTTTGGTGAGGTATATAAGGGGATCGACAACCGCACCAAGGAGGTGGTTGCTATCAAGATCATTGACCTGGAGGAGGCTGAGGATGAAATTGAGGACATTCAGCAAGAGATTACAGTGCTCAGCCAGTGTGATAGTCCCTACATCACCCGGTACTATGGCTCCTACTTGAAGGTAGGACAAAGCCATGGCAATTCTCTTGCCAGCGGTTTGGGAATGGGGTGGGCTTCTCTGTGGGTGCTGCAGAGATGGTGGCATAAGCACTGAAAGATGTCCAATCTCTGAGCGTCATTGTGGCAACAGGAGCATCAGTGGCTCTGCTCACTGCATTTATGTGATCTTAGTAGGAGGCTGGGTTTTAAGACACTTGCAAAGCACGTGGAAATGAAGTGCTAGTACAGTGTGACCCCCCCCCCACGAGCAAGGCACTTCACTGGAGAGAAAATGATTTGTTGAAGAGCCTGACTTCTCCCCAGTTAGATTATTCTTGAAACAAAGTTTGCGGAATACTTTTCCAAAATACCCCAGCTTTAGGCTATTACCGCTGGGACCTTTATGCTTCTGGAAAGAAGTTTGAAACTGTATTTTCTGATCTTATGATCATCATTTCATCAGAAATGATGAAAAGAACAGAAACTGAGTCTGGAGGAGTGCTGATACTGGTTCTGTTGAGAACAGGTTCAGGAATCCCCAATGGAAGCTGCTAGTAGTTATGAAGTGGCCTTTGCATGCTCTCTGCTGGAGGTGTATGTAACACCAGATCCACAGCAAACAGTTCCTGGGCTCTTTGGATCCCGATTACTCCTTACGTATTTTTCAAAGGCCATAATGCACTTTCTCAGCTGCCTTCTGAAAACACCAAGCAAGCTGTAATTTCATGCTGCTTATCTCCTACCAGTCCAGAAATATCTTCTCTGAGGAGGCAGAGGGTGTCTTGATGATTGTAGCCTTCAGGACACCCTTCAAGACGGCAGTCCTCTTAAGGGGATCAAAGGCTGCAAAGCTCCCCTGTCATTGTCAGAAGATGTACTATATCTGTTGGGAGTGATGTTAAATGTCTCCAACCCGAGAATATGTTTATCTTTGTGCCTGTGTAGTATGGTGTCTGTAGGGGCACTAAGCTTGCTCAGCTAAAACCACAGACCAAGAGAAAGAAATGTACTGGGAGCAGGTCTACTGCTATAATGCTGTGTCAGGAGGAAAGGGGGAGCTGGGAGCTCCCTCCTTAAGCCTCTGAGAGCTGCAGTGTGCAGCATCTCTTGGATTGCATATGGGTCTACTCATGTGTCTTGCTGTCTTTGGGCTGTTTCACTTTTCTACCTGCTTTTATTACTGTCTTTGCTCTTGATTTGTGCTCTGGCTTGCAGGGCACTAAACTGTGGATAATCATGGAGTACCTAGGAGGAGGTTCAGCCCTGGATTTGGTAAGCACGTGGTAAGGTCTAGACCACAAAAAACATTGTCTGGAGCCTTGGTTTGAGAAATGTCTGTAAGCCAGGAGACACTCATTTGCCACATACCATCTCTTTGACAGCCCTGTGCTTGAAGCGCAGGCAGTGCAGGACAGACCTGTTGGTTATGCATATCTCAGGACAGAGGAAAAGATTGCTTGGAGCTTAGCTGTCAAAGCACTGTTCTCCAGTGTATTCTGCAGCTATACAATGGGAAGAGCCAGTGAACTGAAATGGGACAACAGCCAGATGTTTTTGAGCAGTATGAATCCATACTTCACCTAATAAGAGTTCATGGTATTGTTCAGTGCTTGCAGGGCATCAGGCTCAGCAGGGGCCCAATCTATGATCAGGATTCTCAGGTATTTGATAATACAAATGACGTTTAACAAGTTAAATCAGATTTCAAGGAAATACAAATGCAGAATAAAGGGGCAAAGTTCTGTTGTGCTGTATTCTGTCACAAGCTTTCTATTTCCTCCTTAGGACAAGAAAGCCTGTTTTTTCCAGAGCAGTAACTACGGTCATGTAGTGAAAACTGTTGAGCCTGCCCTGACTTGGGAGGAAGGGTGTAGTGGGGGAGCTGTCATCAGCAGAAGTCATCTTAGTGTCAGAACCTCAGTTATGGCACTGCAAAGGCAGGACTTGTTTAGAGAACTGATGGAAAGGAGAAGAGCTTTGATACAGTACTCCACAACCAGAGGGTAGAAGTTGTCTCTGGGCTGTTGTAGTGGCTGAAATTCAGTTCTTGCATGCCAGCAGAGAGACTTGAACAAGAGAAACTGTTAAGATGTTCTGTTCACCAATGTATTTCCAGGTGAAAGTGAGGGATGAGCATCCTGCTGTTTATCTGGGAAGACTTTAACAGACTAACAGAGAATTCCCCCCAGAGATTTTCCATTTAATGTGGCCAGGTGCAAAGTCCAGCATTCTGCTTGTACAGTGTGCACCAGGCATGCAGTAGGTGCTTTCTGCTGAATATTGCCTGCTTGGCCAAGGTTTCCAAGTAACAAACTGAGACGCTGGAAAATCCAAGGCATCAGTCACCCTCCTTTAAGTCATCTTTCTGCCCTTTATCAGTTGAAGCCGGGACCTCTGGAGGAGACTTACATAGCTACTATACTGAGAGAAATCCTAAAAGGTTTGGATTATCTACACTCTGAGAGGAAGATCCACAGGGACATCAAAGGTAAGAGTGGAGACCTCATCCCTTTTTCTTCTAACATAGATTCAGAAATAGTATACAGCAGTATTCTGAGAGGTTTTGAAGACTGTTTCCTGTTGGGTTGCTTCTTGCTGAAGCTGATGCTTCTTATTTTATTGCAACTCATGTTTTTCATGTTTTTAGGGTTTAGAGTAATGGGATCTGTAGCTCTTCTCTGGCACTTGTAGTTTGGACAGGCAGGGGGCTGACGCAAAAGGGTCAATGAAAGGCATGCTCAAATCTCACCTGACTCAGTTATGGCTGGAGAGCTGATTTACTGCTGGACCCCAAGGCGTGTGTGTGCTGGCTGTCAGAGTTATAACTTACTGTGAAGGTGAGCTGTCCTCACGCGGGGTTCACAGCCCTAGCATATCACAACAGCTTGTGTCAGCTCATCCTGTTACTGGTTTTCATAGTTACTGGCTGTATGCAATGTGGAGAGACCTGGCATCTGCCTCCCAAAGAGCAGTCTCGCGCTGAGCACAGAGCATCAAAGGACAGCAGGAGGGCTGGAGGACAGTGCTGTGGAGAGGTGGTCAGTGTTGGATGCTAACTGCTCTGACCCCCTGCAGGAGGAGATGTGAAAGAGCAGAGCAGAGAAACCTCATGCAGAAAGATACATAGAAAAGATTCCACTGCATATGTGAGACTATACATTTCTAGTCCTGCAAGCCATGCAAGGCCATTGGCCACCAGCAGAGTGGAGATAATGCTGAAAGTTTGTAGGTAGAGTCCTTCTCGGAATGCGATGTCCTACAAAAAAAAAACCCTGTCCCAAAACACGAGCAATGTCACCCTCTTAAGCTGAGTGAGTGGGAAGCAGTACAAGACCTGGACTTGTGAAACCTTTTAGAAGGATCTGCTATTTAACCTGTGCTGAATGCTGCTCTGAACAAAATCAAGACCATTTGAGGTATCGGGCCATGTTGCCCTCTCTTCTTTGTGCGGCCTGGAGTCACATCTAGTTGATTGTGTGGCACATCGCATCTACTCCTTGCTGCTACCCTAGAAATACTCCCCTTCTGATCCAGCCAAGTGTATGAACTTGTTCTGTGTTACCCAGCAGGTGTCAGAGCATGGGAATGAGACTGAGGCTGAAAATCTGAGCTGCGGGTTTTCACTGGGGCAACAGGGAATGTCACAGGAGGTCCATTCTCAGAATTCAGTTCTGCATGGGCCGGCGATGATTCACATACCGGTGGACTTAATGCTTTTTTGTGTGAACAGCTGCCAATGTGCTACTTTCGGAACAAGGAGATGTGAAACTGGCTGACTTTGGGGTGGCTGGACAGTTGACAGACACACAAATCAAGAGAAACACCTTTGTCGGAACTCCATTCTGGATGGCACCAGAGGTCATCAAACAGTCTGCTTATGATTTCAAGGTGAGCTAGGAGCAGAAGGATTGCTATTTGGTGTTACTATATGTGAGATGGAGCTTGGGATAACTGGAAGTGCTGCTTATTTCAAGTATGAAACTTTCCTATTATGGTTCAGGGTCTATGGGAGAACTTTGTCTGTGAGACATGAAACACTGTATCTGGTTTCATGTGATCAGCCCTTTGGATGTGCTAAAGTTGCACGCTTCCATGTTGCAGTATTGCTCCTTGCTCTTCTGTGCTGTCAGTGTTCTTGCTCTTTCAGGCAGATATCTGGTCCCTTGGAATTACAGCCATTGAACTAGCAAAGGGAGAGCCTCCAAATTCTGACTTGCATCCTATGAGGGTTCTCTTCCTGATCCCCAAAAATAACCCGCCAACGCTTGAGGGTCACCATAGCAAACCCTTCAAGGAGTTTGTGGAAGCCTGCCTCAATAAGGACCCGAGATTTGTGAGTATTGCTGTCCACCTGTTAATTTGGGTACTGTATTGCAGAGATCAAAGATTTAATTAGCAGGAAGACCTTTTTGGTCCAAGGCTCCTGGAGAGAAAGAAATACTGAGCTTGCAGTATGGATGGGCAAGCCTGGCAAGAGCTGAAGTCAGTGCACTTGCATGTTTAGTGTACAGAGATGGTTAGATGTAGCATGCTTTCCTTATTTGCTCCAGAGGCCGACAGCTAAAGAGTTGCTAAAGCACAAGTTCATCACACGCTACACCAAGAAAACCTCATTCCTAATGGAGCTGATAGATCGATTCAAGCGCTGGAAGTCGGAGGGCCATGGAGAAGATTCCAGTTCTGGTGATTCTGATATGTACGTACATGCTCTGCATGGAGAGGTGCCCATGCTATACCCTGCATGCCCTTGGGTAGCTTGGTGCAAACAGCTCAGGTCCTCTTCCTCCCCTGGGCTGGAGATGTTATGGTAGCTCAGGGAGACCTGTGAGCATCAATCTGTGGGAGCAGGTGACTGCTGCCTGAAGAAACAGGTTGTTTCCTGTTCAGCGGGACCCAGTACTCTATTCTGGTCTCAAACTATGGAGCCTCTTTGCCGAGTGTAAGGAATCAGAAGTACTAACAAGAAATGTCTACTTTATGCATAACTAGTAAAACAAGGCTCTTTTGCTGCATTTTCTGCATATTTGGTTAAATACAAGAGCTACAGGCTTTATTAACTGTGGCAACAGCTGTGTATATGTCTGGGTGCTACTACTGCTGTGGAGGATAGTGAGGCTATGAGCCTTATGTGGCGAGAGAGCACTTTGTTGCCAGGCTCGTGTCACAGAGCTTCTCTTCACCTGTAGCGGTAGGGACTCAAGTGACTGATGACTCTGGGAAGTTGCCTTGCAAAGCCTGGCCCCTCAAACTGTGAGTTTGCATTGTCTTGAAATTCTCAGAAATTTAACTAGCACTTTAGCACTTAACTAGCACTAGACAGTGTTAGTCTTCAAGGTGACTAGAGGGAAAGGTGGTTGTGGTGATCTGCAGACATGGTGTAGTACTCACCTCAGGTCTCTGTGGTGCTGTATATGGGCTGTACAGACTGGAGCAGTTTCTCTTCAGGATTTTTTTCTGGGATAGGAAAATGCCTGGAGCCCTGTGGTGATACAACAGTCAGGTTGAGGAGAGCTTGTGACTGTGGGAATGCATGGGTAGAACACCCAGTGTATGGAGCTGAGGCTTTGTCTTGACCTCCCCCTTTTCATTTGCAGTGATGGAGATACAGAGGATGGAGACCAGGGTCCAATCTGGACATTCCCACCAACTATACGCCCCAACTCCTTGAGCAAGCTGCACAAAGGAATGGCTTTTCATGGTTCCCAGAAGGTCTGTTTGTTATCTGATCTTTCAGCAGTGGACTGAACTAACACAAGCTTTTGAGGGTCTTGGGGAAGCTACCAGTCAGTCATGTTGTGTCTAAAATTGACTTTAGTGTCAAGAGCTAGTGCCCCAGAGTTGCCTCTTCCATATTGTCAAAGTACTGCAATTTGTGGCTTTCCTGAGACCTGGTGAGGTGACTGCTATGGAGGTGCTGTGAATTTACCAAAGTATTAGTAATTTGTGTGCCCTGGGAGTCTTTGCCTGTTCTTGTAACTTATTTTTCTGTTGCTTTCTAGCCTCCTGAGCCCATCAAGAGGCAACCACGGTCACAGTGTCTTTCCACACTTGTTCACCCAGTTTTTGGGGAGGTGAGTAGAACCTTCTTGGTGTTTGTGGTAGTTGGAGATGAAGAGATACCTGACATGGATAACTAAATGGGAAGGATTTGGAGAAGGAAGGTGTGGTGAGGTACCTAGTAGAGTTAAGGGACTATGAAGCATTTGTGTCTCTGTTCAGAGGTCTATACCCTGCGTTAGGAAGGTATGTTCCTGGAGTGTCCTCTCCAATCCACTTGCATTCCTAGAAGCATAGCACTACCGTGTTGTCTTCTGGTGAGGGTAAGGTAGAGGAGTACTTGTTTCTTATCTGTATCTTAGGCTTGATAATGCCTAGGCAACCGTGGACTCTGATGTCCCTGGCCTCTGCAGCTCCTGTTAGGGCAGACCGGCATTTGAGCCTGTTGCCTGCCCTTGTGCTATAAGCTGCTGTCTGCAGCAGTCACTAGGGGGAATGTGGATGGGTTAGAACAGGAGCTGGCTTTGCCAGCTACTAAACAATCTTCTTGCTTTATACACACGTGCTGTGCTGAGGCCAAGGAATTACCTACCATATGGCACGTGGAAGGTAGACACAGAAAATGCATTTGGAAAATCCCCTCTGTTTCCCTACCTGGTGTTCTGGGTGGGGATATGGAGTTGAGGTAAAAATTACCATTAATTATGGGATAGTGTCTGTACTGGCAGAGATGCTTCCAGGTGAGTGATGTTTTAAGGTAGGAGAAGAGGACAGTAATCATAAGGGGGCTACTGGCTACAGGCTTCAGTTGCTGTTTCTGGCAGGAGTGTAGGGAAGGAGGCTCTGCCTCAAAGGAAATGGCTTACACAGTCACTGTGTGTCAAGAGTTCTTTTCTTGGGGTGCTGGTTCACAGAGACCCTTCCTGTGGTCCTGGTGTCCTGCTCTCTTCTGAATCTTGATGCTGTTCCAGGAGTGGCCCATCAGAAAGCTGTCATTTTTCAGGGATACTTTCTGAACGTAAATATTTCTTCTCTGGTCTAGTGCTATGTGGAAAGAGGGTTTGCTGCAGGGCAGGAAGTGGAGGTCGTTCTAAAAAGCAGGTTCTCGAGAGCGCACTGTTTTGGAAATTGGGAGTTTAGCTAACCAGCCTCTTCTGAACTCCACTGGGCTTGACTTCCAGAGGCCAGAGCATGAGGCAGATGGTCTGGATCTTGTAGGCCTAGAGCTATGAGATAAAACCAGATAAAAATAGTGTTGATTTCTGATGCAGGCCATTTGGTTGTCCAGCATAATCACTGACATCTGGTTCTGTTTAAGAGCCTTCTGGGGGAGGGGGTGCTCAGAGGTGTGAGTTCTCCAAACCAGTGAGGGCATTTTCATGTTTCTCCTTACCAACTTTGCTGCACCAGTTCTAGGCAGGAAGTATCTTCTTGGACCTTTACTTTCTGCTAGTTTGACTTCCTTACCCCGGATTTGCTGATCCTCCTTTCCATTGATTAGACTTCTCTGCTGGCTCTGCTGATCCCACTCATCAGGATCAGGTGCAGGGAAGGTTCTGGGAAATCTCTGAAATAATCTGGCTTCTGTGTGCAGTAGTAGGGATCAGGAAGAGAACTTCTATCCAAGTCTCCAAGTAGGAAATCTTCTTCACTGGTGATTGCATGTGTTGTTCTATTCAGTTCTACTTTTCTATCAACAGCAGACTTGCTCCTCAGTGTTGTATTATTGCCTTTTAGACCTGCTAGGTTTTGATCAGCCCATTTATAGGAAGAGGTGGTGCTGTTCATAATATTTTATATGTCTTGGCTACATGTGTATTATTGGGTGCTAATGTTGAAAATGACCCATGGTGGGTCATTAACACAGATGTGGGCAACTGTAAATCTGGAAACTTCTCTGACCTTTCTTGGGCAGGGAGGAAAGGTAAGGTACTTGGGCCTGGAAGTCCAAGCAGTGAATAAAAGCCAGCTTCTAAGATGTTGTGCAGTAGAGTTCTCTAACCCCCTGCTAACCTCCAGAAAGCTGTTCTGCAGTGGACAGTGATAGGGTAACACAGACAGCTGGTATCACATGCTGTTGGGGAAATGAAAGGTCAGTGGCTTGGCATTAAAAGCTGATGATAAACCAGCAACTTAACTACAGGACAGACCCCGTGTCCCACTTTAAGGTGAACAGTTGTTGATCAGATAGACATCAAATAAAATCTTTGGCTTTAGCATGACAACTATTTTTGGCCTAAGAAATCTGTATCCTTGATATGTAACTGAGTTGCCCCTCCATGCCCCCTGCCACTTCTGAACGAGCAGAGGCACGTGTGTGTTGCTTCCACGGCCGAGGCTTTGTGTTAGTGAGCAATTACCCCACTGAAGAGGCAGCAGCTCTTTTTGGCTAGAAACCATGTTTCCAGCAGGGGACTTGGGGGATGGCTGCAGCTGGGGATTAGTATTCCCATTGTTCTGCTTTCTGGACCATGGGGGAAAGGTGGGCTCCAACAACTGGAGGGGCTGATCCTAGAATTGCAGGCAAAGAACTGTGAGGCTTACGTAAAGCTCTTTGATCAGCATAGCCTAATGGGAGCTAAATTGAACTGGACAGTGGTTAGCTGGCAGACATTGGTTGTTCAACAAAAGGTTTTGATTTTTGTTCAGCTCATTGAGTAAAGATACGCACTAGGAAAGGGGCTGCTGCATGAGCTGCTTGTGTGAAGGAGGTGGGGAAATGCTGCAGAGGGTGTGACTGTGGGTTTTCCAGTGACAGACTCCTTCAGGTTCAGTATTAGTGACCCGTTGCAAAGGCGTTCCTTAATGACAGAGGTTTATTTCAATTTAACAGTTCAAACCATGTGCAAGTAGACTTGGCTGGTGAGGCTTAGTCAGGGATTTCTAATTACAACAGATGGAAACTGAAGCTTTTCACCTAAGTCAGATGCTGCACATGGAGGTCTTGGTGCATGGCGTTCATTCCTCTGTCCCCCTGGGGTACACTCTCTCTTGGGGAGGAATGTTGGATGCCAAGTGGCTCAGGTTCTGTAGTGTAGCAGTAGTCTGCTTCAGCTTCACAATCACTAGAAGCAACTGAATCTTTTTCGTGCTTATTAAAAGTGGTGGTGACTAACTCCTGGTGTTATGATATCTTCTGCCCTACATGTCTGCGAGCCTTTGTGTGTGTCTGGGTGCCATGCTGTTGTTAACAGCAAAGGTGACTATACTGTCTCAGATTCAGCTGGAGTTCTTCTGTTACTGCTGAGGGGTTTTCAGGGCAGTTGATCCATTTCTCCTATAATTCAGTTTAAGAGTATATCAGCACCCATTAAGGACTTGATTTCTATTAGCACCTGGAGGAAAGTCTGAACTCCAAACATTGGACTTCTGTCTTCCTGACCTACAAAGAGAGTCCTTCTCTACCTTTTTAAGAAGAATGTAGGTGCCCTCCTGCACCCTTGTGGAGTCATACTAAAAGGGAAAGGGCCTTAATGTCTGTACTGCACTTGACCACTGCTTTTTGCATTGAGATAAGGAACTAATGCAGTTTCTGCTTTACTGTTTCAGCTTAAAGATAAGCACAAGCAGACTGGAGGCAACGTGGGGGCTATGGAGGAGCTGGAGAATGCCTTCAGCTTGGCTGAGGAGTCCTGCCCAGGCATCTCTGACAAACTGATAGCACACATGGTGGAGCGGGTACAAAGGTGAGTATCCTCTAGAGTGTAAGCTGGGTTGGAGCTGGCAGTGAACCAAACCATTCTCATACGCCATAGCTATGGTAAAGGTTAGTGCTGAGTAGTCAAGATGCCCAAAAAGTGAATACTGATGACAGCTGACCTGATAGTCTCTAAGTAAGTCACTTCTTTTAACTGCCTTTCATTTATTGGAAGCAGTTCTTCCTGCCTCAGAAGTCCTCTCTCACACTGAACACGTTTCTGTAGCATAGATGAATGCTGAAGAGCACTGCACTTCACTACTGGCACCAAGTTCAGTCACATCTATGTGTCGTAGGCAAGAGTGTCGGATCCTGACCACAGGTTTATCAGGCTTTAGTTAACACTACTTTGGCTTTTCTCCCTTTTGTAACAGGCCATCCTAAATCTCACCCTTTCCTCACCAGCTGAGAAACTTTACTTACAGCCCTCTGTGCTTTGGTTGCTACTGTAAATACAACCCAAGCTTTACAGTCTTTAAACCCTTGAACTTGGCCTTTCTAAGCATTTCTTTTTCATGGGTTTAAGCTGGTGTAGTTCATGCCTTGTAGCTCAAGTATCTGTTGAATGCTGTCAAGCAAAGAAAGCCCTTAGATATTAAGGACTGAAAATATTTGCTATCATTGAAGGCTTCTTGTCACTACATCATTCAGTCTTTCAAACAAACATGCTACGGGTCTGTTGAGATTTCTCATCTAATAATCCCTTAAAGCTGGGAAGAGAACACTCTTTGTCTCTTCTGGCTGATCCAGAGGACAGAAAAAGTGTCCTGGTGATGCCTGAAAAAAACTTTAGCCTCTAGCTGAGCTGGAGGTACTTGCAAATGCATTGGGTTACTCTGCAGGGCTTGAAAGGGACAGTAGTGACCAGTTCCACCTATTATTCTTTCTCGCAGGTTTTCACACAGTCGGAACCACCTGACCTCTGCCCGCTGACACCTACATTCCTTGCTGCTGTTTTGAAGGGGGGAAGGATTTTTTTGCCAGCTTCATAAACTACATCTCGAATCCAGACTACCATCTGCTGATGGATGTACATTGTGTTACGGACTCCGACATTTCAGAGCCTTCATACTACACGTTCCCATGATAACCCAGGGTGGGGTTTGCAATGCAAGTACAGTTTAGACCTTTTGCAGAACCCGAGATGGGTGGTCTAATTGTTTTTACAATGTAATCGATGCAGTTTTTAATTGTTTCCCCGTGGATGTATCCATTTTGGCTTGGTTTGATTCACAGCTTGTTACTGCTAAATGTCTGGCTGCTGGAAAAGAAGAAGATTCTCTTCCATTGAGATATGTTTCAAAGGCGAGTCCGATGGGTTTAGCCTCCTGCCCTTCCTAAAGAAGTGACTGTGAGCAGTTATGTGTGAGTGCAGGTATGTTTGGAATTTCTCCATGCATTACAGCCTCTGGGGAAGTTAGAAGAGCTCTCCAGTTCCTGGAGAATTGCTTCAATTCCTTCACACACTAGAAACAAAAAGCTTTCAAGTACAGCAGCAGCTGAGCTTATAACGCTGCTGCTCTTTCCCAGCTTGTTGTTTCACAGGGGGATGGGTTTGCTGACTGTACTCTTTCGGCTCTGGATCATCATTTTGTATTAGGCTTGGGTTCATCTAATTCAGGCAACAGCAGAAGGTGCCTTGGGTCTCCAGGGACTGGAAGGCAAAGTGGTTACATTTGGTTGGGGAGCTGGAGTTCCTTTCCTTGGTGCTTTCTGAAACTGAAGCAACTAGATAGGCACGTTTGGCAGGCCTAGTCTCCAAACTGAGAAGACACGTACTGTGCATGCCCAAATGTTGCAGAAGGGTTAAAAAAAGGGGACAGAGGCACTGGCAAGGCTTCAGTTCAAAAGGCAGACTGACAGTGCATAGCAGCTTTGGAGGCAAGAAACCTGTCCTCTACAGAAAGATTTAAATCGGATGGCTGGCAGCAACGGTATTGCTGTGGTGTGGCTGGGGACTCACAAAAACTGCTTTAGGTCACTGTCCCCTTCTTCTCAACTTTCCCTTTCTGGCTCTTCTTTTAGTCTGGGATCTAAACTCACTGCAGTTGACAAGCTGTGGTGGTGGGTTTTGGCAGAGAATTTAGAGCATGTATGGCCGTATTGGCTGCTTAAGGTATTCCAGTGGAGCCCTCCCCAGGTAGCTTTCCTTTCTATACAATACTAGTTTATAAAGGATTCTTTCATTCAGATAAATGCACAAATCTTAAATCTATACATTAAATGTCTAGAAAAATAGACATAGGAAAATAACTTCTGACAGCTGTTTGCTTAGAGATCTGCCTTCTAATTGTAAAGATTCCCATTAAGTCAGCAAGACCCCATATATCCAGATCTTTCTGTCTGGCTGTTTGCGTGTGAATGATGTGGCTTACCCAGAAGCCACTGAGAACAAAAGATGTAGCTGTTCAGCTTTTTTTTTTTTTTTTTCCCCTTTTTTTAAAGAAAGGCCGCTTCTTTAGTAACAAGGCTTGAGTTTTGGTACTGTGATTCAGACCTGCAGGTTGTAAGTGCTGGGCTAAAAGTAGGTCAGAAGGACCATACATTCCCTCATCCTGGTGTGCAGTGTTCACTTTAGCTTATGACTATCCTTTATTCTTCCTCGGTGATGGATAAATACAGGCTCAGCAAACAACTTGTCCTGTAGAGAAGAGGTGCTGCTTTTTGATCTTGCTGGAGATCTGCTGCAGAGTGGTGTTTCTCTGTAGTGAGAGCTGTCTCAGAGCCTGCATTTATGAAGAACACAACAAACCCATTTTTTTTCCTCAGGAGAAAGAGTTAACGTATAGAGAGGAAACATACTGAGGTGGAAAACAGAGGCTGTAGTCCAGCAGAAAGGCAGCTGGAGGGCTCCTGCTGCTTTTAAAGTTGCTGTTCCTGACAGCAGCAAATCGTTTCAATAAGGTACCTTGTATGATTACTCACATGCACTGCAGTGTAATGAGTAAACTTTTTAAAAGAAACAATCCCCACAAACTTCATCCAGTATTCCAAACAACAATGGTTTTAGTTTTTAAGACCATTGAAAGGGATCTGCCACTTTCAATAAAGTAACAAAACAGAGGCTGGTGTAACTTTGTATTATTAGGGAAAAAGTATCCTAGAATTGTAGAACAAATGATGGAATGGTTTGGGTTGGAAGGAACCTTAAAGGTCATCTAGTTCCAATCCCCCTGCCATGGGCAGGGACACCTCCCACTAGACCAGGTTGCTCAAAGCCCCATTCAGCCTGGTCTTGAACACAGCCAGCGATGGAGCATCCACAGCTTCCCTGGGGAAGCTCTTCCAGGGTCTCACCACCCTCAGAGTGAAAAACGTTCTGGTGAAGACAGAGGCAAAGACGTCATTGAGTAGTACTTCAGCCTTCCCCATATGCCTTGCGACCAGGTCTGCTCCTCCCTTCCAGAGAGGGCCCACACCTTCCCTGGCCTTCTTTTATCACTGACATACCTGTAGAAGTTTTTCTTGTTGCTCTTGATGTCCCTGGCCAGATTTAATTCTATCTGGGCTTTAGCTTTCCTACCCTGATCCCCGGCTGCTCAGACAACTTTCTATTCCTCTGTGGTGGTTTAACTTTGTCTGGGTGCCTGGTGCCCACCAAGCCGCTCTGTCACTCCCCCTACCTCCTCCTCTCAGATAGACCAGGGGGAGAAAATAAGATGGAAAAAACATCATTGATTAAGACAAAAGCAGTTTAACAAAAAGTAAAGCAAGGCTCTGCATGAAAGCAAACAAAACAGATTTATTCTCTACTTCCCCTCAACCCGCGATGTCTGGCCCCTTTTGGGGGAAGCCGGGCTCCAATACACATAGCAGTTGTTCCAGAGGATAAGCAGATGGCCCCACTCCAAGTTCCTGGGCTTGGAGGAGGTTGTCCTTGAATATTAACCAGATTTCTTGGGCCTCTCTCCCTTCTAGGGCTTTATCCCATGGTACTCCACCAAGTAGATCCTTGAAGAGGTCAAAGTCTGCTCTCCTGAAGTCCAGGTTTGCGAGCACCCTCCTTATTGCCCTAAGGATCTTGAATTCCACCATTTTGTGGTTACTGCAGCCAAGGGCTGCCCTTGATCATCACATTACCAACCAGCCCCTCCTTGTTGGGTGAGAACAAGGTCCAGCACCTTTTCTTGTTGGTTCCTCTACCACATGTAGAGATAATCAGAAGCCCTTCAGACAGTCCTGGGTAACCAGTCCCACCTGAGCAGAGGGGTTGGACCAAATGCCTCCCAAGGTCCTTGCCGACCGCAACCACACTGTGTCTGATCTCGGTTACAGGATAAATGCTTTGGAGATGCCACTTTAAAGATGTTTAAAACCTTGTGTATATACAACTGCTCTTCCCTAAGCAGAAACACAAAGTTGACAGTCAGAATTGGTTCTGTCATCAAGCTGTGCAGTACTGTCCCAGGTATTTTCTCCTTTGAGCAAAAGACAGACTGACAAAATGTGTTTGACTGCTTTTGTTTTAAATTTTGTAAAAGGCCCTGTGCTTTCCCTCACCCCTGCTCAACAGACTGGTGACAGGACAGTGGTGATGGTGCAGCCTTTCTCCTCTGTAGCTGAAGCGGGGAAGGGTAGTTGTAGTGCAGCACTTCAGGAACAAGCCAGAAGGTGAGCACACAGAGCTATGCAGAGGGGTGCAGCTTGTACTCTGTAGGGGTTGCTGAAAGCCTGCCTTGAAAAAATGAGGGCTCTGGCCATTAATGTTTCCCCAGCTGTTAACTCTCTAAACTTCAACAACAGAGCACTTCACTGCATGTGAGCAGTGTTCCCCTTACACCCAAGTGGCACCTTGC
The DNA here is from genome assembly GCA_033439905.1 of Ceryle rudis. NCBI lineage: Eukaryota > Metazoa > Chordata > Aves > Coraciiformes > Cerylidae > Ceryle > Ceryle rudis. The sequence goes on along the minus strand of JAAGNO010013827.1, from coordinate 25,707 downwards.
TGACCTTCAGCAGAGACAAAGCTGTGGTGATGTAGCCAAGATGAAAGAGGGAGGTGAACTACCTGGTGTAAGGGGAGTTGCTCTTGTAGCCAGGGAAGATAAAGGGAGCAGTTGCCAGAACAGCTCCTGTAAATTGCATTAAACGTGGTAGGATCTACTGCAAAAACTCACTTGATCTGGTTTCTTAAGTAATGGAGCAGGACTCTTGTTAAACTGAGTGAAAGACAGTCAGCTAGTCCTGCTGGAAGCAGGGAAAAGTGGTAGTGTTTACCAGAAATTACTTGAGACGGTGGATAGTAAGCCATGAGTTCACCTCACACTTAACATACATCCTGTTGGCAAGAAAACAGTGATTAAGAACTAGTTGTATTCTGTTCTTTCCTAGTGCTTGTTAAGGAAACTGCTTATGATCCTAGCAAAGGCAAAAAAATACTCCTGCAGGGTTCTGGTGAAGTTAAAATACTGTGCAGTATTTCACAGAAGAACAGATATGCCACTGAAATCCTCATCAGTTTGAAAGCTTTGCCAGGAATGGTGACATTCCTGCTTTTATAGACTGTGCTCCTGCCTTTTAAACAGATATTTGAGCTTGGTATTCTCCATCCAAGAAGGGACTTCTGCCTGCTATCCTTGGTTTCTGGTCAGCTAGCACCAGACGCTCCTGTTGCAGGGAACCACACCTCAGCCACTGTAGATAGCACACACATCTTCAAGACAGGAAATACTGAACAGCAGGTTAAGCACATAAGCAACTCAAAGGATCATCCACTCCTTTGCTACCCAAAAATCTTAAGGAAGGACTCTTGCTCACTGCGTTTCTCCTGTAACAGGAGGTGTAACAGTACTGTTCTGCAACACAGAGTTGACAAGAGGATAAATAGAGTGTAGGTGTTCAAACAGTCTGTGGATTAGCCATCTAAGTACTACCAGTCATGTACTAACACCTTTAGGGTGTGTCTTTCCACTGTGTCCTTTGATCTTTTTCTGAATGTCAGAAGTCGTTTCCTTGTGTTAGAGGCTAAAGCAGTGTTCCCTATGACATGAGACAAAAACAAGGGAGGGTGTGGGGGGAAGACTGCTGAAGCTTGCAAGGGAGCCTTTAGCAAGGGAGCATGCCAAAGCTAAGCCTCCATGCTGCTTGCTGAGGGCAGGGCCGGCTTGTACAAATCCTTCTGTCATAACACCAGGTACATGTCACTGATCTTTAACACAGGGTGCTAGGGAGATTGTCTAAACTACCTCCGTAAGTGAGCTGTCAAACTCGTGCCGATATTAAAAGAGTAAGCTATCTGTCAGCTAGTTAAAAAAAATAATTAAAACCACCAGGGCTGGGAAGTTAAAAACACTGCATCCTCTACTGCACTGCAGTTGCATTTCTCCTGCTCTCCGATCCTTGTCTCTTGTGGCTAGGAGCCAGGTCAGCTTTCATAACACCCATGCCAGAGCACGTGAACAGCCCTTCAACAAACACAGATTGCTTTTGGGGACCCCAGGGCCTCTGTCCCAGGCCGCAGCTGCACAGTCCCCAGCCTGTACCACAGAGGACACTTTGTCCCCCATGCAAGACTGCACTTAACTGAATTTCAGACAGTGTTTGTCACTCCTTTCCTCGTGTCCTGGAGCTGCTCCCCCTGATGGGTGGCACCCACAAGCTCCATAAAGTTGACTCTGCCATCTCCACCTCCTCTCCACATTGTTCTGACTCAGTGCTGTGTCAAGCTTGATGCTGGGTAAGCCAAGAACCAGTCTAAGAAAACAACTGAGTAACTTGAACACTCTAAAAAAAAAAATTTCGAATCCTGGCACTTTTAGAAAGCCCAGCTACAGCAGGTGAGTGCAACTACAGGCTGGGGTTAAGTGCTGAGACCCCAGAGCTGCTGACAGAGAACCTGGTCCTGCAGAGCTTCCCTGCAGGAGACCAGCAAAGGGCAGCAATTGCATGGAGAGCTCTTGTGAAAGAGGAAAACACTCCTGCTAAGCGACTGGATTATGTGACCATGACAACAGTCCTCAAGAGTCAGTATTGCCCAGGAAAACCACTGAATGCAAAGACCCATTAAGCAACAGTGTGAAACCTCTTCTCTCAGGTCCAAGGAAAAGCAATGCTTCTGTGCAGATGCTGTCCATCTTCCCACAACGGTGGGCTCAGGAATAAGAGGCTGAGAGAGTTTTATACCAAGATGCTATTTACTTTCAACAGTCATATTCAACTGCATTATAACATATCTAGTCAACCCGCATGTGTACACCTACAACAGGTAATTAAAAAAGTTGACACTAATAAATTAAGTACATTTAACTTACACGGGACAATGGTCATTGTGACAGTGGTAGTGAAGGCTGGATCTGCAGTCACTCATCTTCTCTAGGATGCAAATGCCAAGCAAGTGATCTGGAAAATCCCTCTGGAATCTCATCCCTGCAGATCTCATCCTGAACATGTTTTAGACCATAACCTGAAACAGCCTTAGAGAATACACATGCTGACCTCTGTATTTCCTGGTCTCAGAGGGATTTCCACATTACTCCATCCTCACAACATGCAACACTTTCTTTTTTCTTTCACTACACCACTTCATTGTTCCTTCTTCTAGTACACAAATACTTTTCTATCTAATACAAAAGCAGAGTTCCTAGAGCCCATCAAAGCCACATCCAACAGCATTTTGTGGCATTTAGCTTATTTCAGTTCTTCCATGGAGGCAACCAGAGGTGACAGCTTTACAAAAACAGAACAAAAAGCAAACATTTCATATTTAATACAGAGATTTAATAAGAGTCCACAGACACTAGTGCTCCATCTGGAATCCAGTGATTTTTTTTTACACCTTCATGAGAAATGGAAGATGGATTGCACCCCAAATTTAAAGGTAAGAATAGGGTTTTTCAGAAGTCGTTGTGTGACACAAGCAACAGTAACTTTCAGAGAGAGAAACTTGCTCTCCTGTATTGCTTAAATGTCTTGAAAACATCACCCACATCAGCGGGGGGAAGAGTGTTTGCCATCCCATGCCTTAAGTAATGTCTACTACAGGATAAAGAAAGTCTGAAGCTGTGATATGAGAATAGCCATTGACCCTCTCAGCATGCACCATAGCAGAGTTCAGAGAAAAAAAACCATGCACCCTAACCTGTACCGACCCACAGTACACCAAAACCTCAACAACATAGCAGAGGTTCAGTCCTCCCACGTCCCCTGGAAAACGCTGCCATGGCAGTTTCCAAAGAGCAGAGCTGTTCCATGAAAGCTGCAGTTTCTGTTGAAAATGAACTGTATTTAAACTATGTATCTGTGGCTACCCTGTTAGTCTGAGATGACTGTGCCAGCAGGTTGACGATGACAGCAGCAAGACAGAAGTTGTACAGACAGCTGTGCTCAGTGTCAGGGGAAGGAAACTTCTGGGAGTCAGCAAGCCCTGGCACCAGCAGCTGTGAGCCAATCACGCCACTGGCAGCTGCTATTTTTCTTCCATGTATGCTGACCATACAGTCAAGATGTAAAAGCAAGGTGGCATTTGCCTTCAGGGCAGACAAGGGTGTTACTGTACAGGTACAACTGGAACAACATACCTTCCATGATGTGTGCACACCAGAGCTCTGCAGTTATTAGGTTCTCTCTAAGTAGATTCAACTGGAACAGACTTGACCCTCCTTCCATACCATTGGGAATGGATGTGATCCCTGTCTGCAACTCCCTCACTCCCACTGTCCATACCAGGTGGAAATGAGACTCCTGGTTCTTTGCTTTATCAACTCCAGACACTCCTGTTTCCACCTGCCTCTTTTGTTGCTGTTTAGAGCAGATCCAGCTCTGCCTCGCTTCAGTCTGTGTGACTGTCCTTCTCATCCTTTGGAAGCAGCAGGCTTGACCTGGCTGGAGAACTGGTGGCTCTCTTGATCACCTCCATCCACCTGGCAGGAAAGGACATGAGAAATGCTCAACGCCTCACAGATGTATATAATCTTGTCTTTTGGTTATGAGCTGTACACCTTTCACCAAACCTCACAAAACAGCTCTTTTCTTTCTTTTACAGTGTTTTTAGGAAATTAGTAGCTTGAGATGTGGGAAATACACTGCAGAACACGGTTGTCTGTCCAAGTAACAGTTCTACAGAGCTTTGAGTTCCAGAAAGCTCTTGTGAGGGCACACCACATTCTCTTCTAAATGTACAAAAAGTGTTTACAAAGGAAGACAGGCTGACAAAAATTTCACATAGTCAATGGAGTGCTTTTCTTACAATAAATTATGTAACAGACTTGCTCCTATGGAATAAAGCAAAGCAACGGTGAAAAAAGCAAGACAAACATCTGTTGTGAGTTAGGCATTTTTCCTTGAAATCACTACATGACAAGAGGATTAAAGAGCATTAACTCAGCTATCACAGGTAGCTGATATGTACATTGCTCACAAGCGTGTGATGCTCTCCCAGGGAAGGTGAAAATATGTGATGACTCAGTAAAGCCACACTCCAAAACAACCAGAACACAGTGCAAGGGCTTTCAACAGCTAACATAATAGCAAAGTTTTGTAGGTGACGCATCTTAAACATTCGGTTTGGACCATGTGTGGAAGCCCCTATCAGCACTGCCAAACATAGAGAAAGCAGGAAAGTGAAAAGCAGCACTGCACTTATTGCTTTCAGCCTTGTCTTAAAATTCCTGTTTCCAGAGATTGAGAGGGAAAAAAAATAAAAATAATAATAATAAAAAAAATTATTAACATAGAAAACTTACTCCCAAGACATAGTGAAGCTAAGCATCTCACAGCCCTTCCTTTCCACCCACACTGCTCCCCAGCTCCAAGGAAGCCCCAGAATTCTGAGACAAAGCAGCTCTGGGTACAACCACCAGCTCCCACTTGCAAGGAGGAGAGTACTGACAGAGAAGGGATCTCCAAACATCATCGGTAGGAGAAGGAAGTGAACTTTATTACTGAGAATGTGCTGCAAAGTCACTCAGACTAAGAGGTAGTCAGGAGGAAAGAGGGCTGTGGATGATCAACCAGTGAGTTAACAACGTGTTATATACCAAGACAGACAGAGAAAACAGAAAATTACCTCTCAAAAGTGTATTTGCTCTCAGCCCTGAAGAAATACACATGGGACTTGAACTGCAGCTTGAAGACATAATCCTTCTGAATGCCATCTGCTTCTACAGGGGAGCTGACCGCATAGCCAAGCAGTGGGAGACTGGCCAAGGGATAATCATCCTGCAACAGCCCAACAGCCCTGCCTTTAGTGCACAGCATCCCCTGCCGCAGTTCATTCCAATACACACTCTTTTGTACTGTACAGGTAAGGTCTTCATATTTATGTTTAGGAGAGAATAGGAGGAGGAACAGACTTTAGCTATTGTGAGGCTTCTGGTAGCTTATAATGAAGCCTTCTGCCCCCCAGTGCCTTTCACTGTTTTTAGAGTTACTTGCTCCTAATTCCCCTGCCCATCGTCACCTCCTGGGCTCCCTGCTTCCCTCTCTCTGGAACTGTAATCCACAGATCCAACATAAAGGTAAAAATATCCCACCCAAGAGAAAGGTGCCCTCAACACAAGGAGCCTGAATAAAATAAACATGGTTTATTGGGTTAATAAGATGAAAAGGCACAGGTTGCATCATAGCACAGTTTGTTTCCAAGCAGGTGCTGAAGGCACTACAGGCAGAAAAATCTCTGATGCCTGTTTAACTGTGCTGAAGCCCAGCAGGGACAAGAATGGAAAAAGACTAAGCAAAGGCTTCTGATTCCCCCACTGCCATTAGTCACTGCACGAGGAGACATTTTTCCCTCATCCACGGAAGGTCAGTACCATTAACAGAACTGGAAATCCTGATTAAATTCTGCAAGAAGGGCCCGTGGCCTTACAGAGACAGGCTTCATTATGAACTACCTTCTCTTCCACTAGTTAATCTCCTTCAGAAAGCAGCGAGCTGCACTTGGAGAAGAAAGCCAAGGAGCTCCAGGTTCCCCATGACACAGCAAACACAGTCCCCTCAGCTACCTTTGCTCACCTGGTGTGTTTTGTAGAAGAACAAGCAGAAGTTGGTGAAGACAACCCACAGTTTCTGCCAGCCATTGCTGTTCTTGAACTTCCTCAACAAGTATCCTGAGAGCTGGTTCTAGCACAGAACAAAAAGAAAACTACCATGAAACCACAGGTCTTTGTCCTTCAGAAAGACTACAGCTGCCACAGATGAAAAGCTCGAGTAGCCTGCCTGCTCTAACTGCTCCTGCACTTGCTCCCCTCGTTGTAAAGGCGCCTTGGATAGTTCACATGGTCACTGACTTTGTATCTTCAGTTCACTAATTCACAATTATTTTTAATGAATAAATTAAGTAATTTCTCTCCACTGATATTAAGTTTCCCTTTATGTTTAAGCATTTACTGTATCTCAGTGCCCTATCAGGCAGCATGCAGGAGGGTGCTGCACTGACTTGTCACTCCAGCGACCACCCTCCTTTGCAGGCTACAGTTAGGGGTGTGGTGACAGCCATGAGAGCATCCATCCCTTCAAGCCACCCTTTTTTTATGTGCAGAAAAACCACGCAGAATACGCTGTGCGAGAAGTAAAATAAAGCAGAAGAGTAAACAGAGAACGCCAGATCTGGGGACAAGCTACATGTGGCAGCTATGCGAAGCCAAGCCCAGCATGGTCAGCAGGGAAAGCTGAACATTCCCCTTGGAGTCACAGTCACTGAGTGCTTGTGCAGAGGGATAAAGAAACCTATGGCAAGGAATGACAGCATATGGATATTTTAATTAGAGAAAAAGACAGAATATGCAGCAGATTTACACAGAGAACTATTTGGGAAGCAGGAAATCCTGTATCAAGGTGGCAATGTTACAACACTGCCGCTGGCTGGGACATCCTCATGCCAGCCTGTGTGGGCAATGAGGAAGCAAGCAACAGTACATTCTCCTTGGCATCCCATGGCTCCTCCCCACCAGCACAGAACTCGAGGCATTTTTACCTGGATCATGCACAAGTAATCAGACAGGGACAGGCTCTGGTTCCGGTACCAACAAACATGGGTGATTGTGTTGGGCCGTTGGGCCTGGCCCAGCAAATAGCGAGGAGGAAGCTCTGGAGAAACAGCAAGAGAGCAGAAAACTGAGCAGAGAAAAGGAGGAGAGAAAGAGAAAAATAGAAAGTTAGGGTAAGAGAAGTGATGCAAGAAAGGCATCTGTTAAAGGAAAATGGATTGTGAAAAAATAAAAGATGGTATTAGAACATGAAACAGATCAAAGTGAAAGGGAGCTGCAAGAACTCTCACATTTAATCCCAGAGCCTGTAGCAGGGTGGTCCCATTATCCAAGTACAGAACAGCTAGATAGTGCCTTTCAAAAGGGTATGAGCAAAGAAAGGAAAGCTCATCCCCTCAAATAGAATTTATTTTCTTTGCCAACTGAAGTGTCTAACTTCTGGACCCTAAACCCAGGTAACATCTACAAGACTTCTTTTACTGAGCTGATTGATACACTCTCTACATCATGAAAACCCAGGAGCTTCAGTGCCCAGCTTTTAACTCCTTCCATTAAATACAAAGTGCTTTAACAGCAGGCCTGGGAAGGTAAGAAAGTACAATACACAGATGCAGCACCCTGGCCCATTCCTGTTTGATTAGTGATCTCCTTTTTCTCTTCATGGTATTTGGGGTTCTTCCCACTTACGGAAGCCTTCCAAGCATGCCAGCCTCTAGGAAGGTGACCTATCCAACTGACTTTGCCAAACTGCCCCCTAAAGTAAAAACAGTGCTGGTGCAAGCAGTGCTGTGTGTAAGAAGCGCTGAACAGACACCTGTCAAAATCTGCAGGATTCAGTACGAGAACGTGCCACCAGTGCTGCATCAAGCCAGGCCAAGTGCTAAGACCCGAGGTAACAGCAGTTGAGCGGGCACATAATAAATCTCAGTTCAGCATAACACGACACTGCTGTAAAATGGCACTTTCAAATGCTTGCTGCTCTCCCCTGCCAGCAAGAGAAGGGCAGAGAAGCTGTATTCTCGCTGAACTTAAAGCACTCTTTTCAATCCTAGGTGCAGTACAGCAGCTAACCAGACCTCAGTACAGCAGAGACAGTCTCTAAAGAAAAATATCACAGATAGGTAACTTATTCTCCAGGAAGGCTGAGTAACAACTCAGTCCTAGAATATCCCGAGTTTCCTTTAAAATTTCTCTCCTTTGGTGCCTTTGTCAAAGCAAAACCCTGCTGCAAAGAGAGCAGAGTGTGTGTTTGCAGATGCACAGACGTGCACAAAGGGGGGCAAACATGCAGCGGTGTTTTAATGGCCTGTGCACTCCTGTGGAGGCAGAGATGCTGCCAAGGCATAATGGAAGATGGAGTGTAGGGTGAGCAGCAGCTGAGCGAGCCAGGACGGACAGGGTGAGACGTGAGAGCTGCGCCCTGCGGGTACCTCGACAGCCACACTGTGGTCAGTCATGGAGACGCTCGTGTTGCGGTACCAGCACACGTGCACGGTTGTGTTGGCACGGTGGTGGCTTTGCCTGTCCAAGGAGCTACGAGAAGAGTGTATGTCATCTTCGGACTCCTGTTCTAGGGAGACCTCATCAGAGGATCCTGGGGGAGGAGAATTCGGCAGCGGTTTAAGAAAAGTGTGCAATACAAAGAGCAAGAGAAGCAAGGATTCCTCAGAAAAACTGTTTTCTCTTGCAGTGGTCCAGTTTTAAAGTATGTCAACCTGAATATGTTACACAGCTCCTAAAGACCACTCTGAACAGATTGTTTTGGCTTTCATTACTCAGATCTGCTTGGGGCAGCTGAGCTCAATACTGTGTAAAACAAACAAACAAACAAATAAAAAAAAATCCCCACACTTCATCTTCAATCAATTTTTAGCGAGGAATAGGAAGAAGTGCTCCAAGAAGTGACACTACATGTTTCAGCACATCCCTAACACCACTTGAGACATGCACAGCAATGCTGGGCTATAAAAGCTAATCTCCAAAGACACCACATTTCCAGATAAGAAAATATAGTACATGGTTAAATTTAAAAAAAAGTCTACATAAGAAATTAATAAGGACCTTATAAAATTAACAATTCTGCACCTGGAGCGTCTTTGCTGCATTTAAAGCTAAGGAACATTAGTCTAGGAAAACAAGCATATTTCTTTCGATTAAAACAAAAGCACAATTAACTCTTTGCTACCACATGAATTATAAATACTCCATTCGTGTCATCAAATTCAAGATAGGAAACATGCTTTTGAAGAAGGCAGGAAACACCACTTACTGTTGGAGCGATTGCATACTGAGTTTTCCAGTAGCATGTCAGATTTTTCAGTAGCTTTCTTGGCCATTTCAATTGCCATATTTAGGTCTTCCATCCACTTCCCCATCTCCAGGCGGGTACTGCAAGACAAAGGGTGGGAATGAAGACCAGCCCAGCCTGGAGCCATAACAGAGTGCTATGTTGCTGAAGGAAGGCACAAGTCACTGCTCAATACAAGGCGCAGTCTCTTTCCATTAAATAAAGAAAAATAACAAAAATTCCTCCAAAGCATGAGCTTTCCAGACAGGAAGCTGACCTTACACTGCTTTCACCTCTACTTTCAAGCCTTGAAAGAAGACTAAAAGAGCTACTTAAGATTTGGACTTTATGGCAAAGAGAATGAACAGACAGCCAGATGGCCACATAATACTCACTTTTGGAGCTATCAGACTCAGAAGAGGAATTATGTGGTCTAGGCCATTTTTTAACCTCTGGTTACATTCCCTGTGTGCACAACTGTTATTTGAAGTGCTAGACACTGTCACATGCCCTTGTGTTTTCTTGGGAGGGTTTGTAGGAGTTTTTTTAGTAACCATCTCTTTTTTTTTCTGAAAGTTTTTAATTTAGACTGAAAATTCCACACATGGGCTAAGCCCAGCAGCATTTTTTTGGACAGGTAACAAAAGAAAAACAGCATCCTAAGTTATGACAAGGTAAAAATTACATTTATTTTTCCAAATTTAAGAACCTCTCAAGCACTCCCGATTTGCAGCTGCTGAGAAATGGTTGATCTTAAAAGCAATTGACATTTTGAGGTGTTAGGCTGGAATAAAAAAAAAAAAATTTACTTGCTGAATGCATCTGCATACCAAAAATATTGGCTCTTGTGACACCACATACCTGATTTATAAATGTTCATGGTTATTTTTCAAGAAAAGGTTATGAAGCAGCAAAATTTCCCTATAAATCTACAGCTGAGATTTAGTGCTCCTGTCCTGCATTCTTAGCATACCCAAATCCAGCTGCCTTTTAGGGGACCTGTGGAGGGACACAATCTCCTAAAGCTGATCCTGGCGTAGCAGCCATCCTAAATGTGTTTCGGGTATAAAGTAAAAAAGATGCCAAACTGGCTGCACAGGGACAAGCTACACCGAAAAGGGATCAATTTTCTCTCCAAGTCAGCCTTTAATTTTTCCTCTCCCTTCTCACCTTCCTCTGTGAGATCCATGCCAGAATTCTTCCCTCCTTATATCCATTTGTATATTCTGGATTTTAATTATTTTTTTTTGTTTCTAAAATATTTGTATGTTTAGATTGGCTCCTGGTTTATAGCAGTTTAAAAGATGACCCTGGCAACTCAGATAACTAGAAAACCATACAATGGTAAAGTTATTGCTTCTGTGTGCATAATTAACACACTGACAGTGAGAAACAGCTCCTTCCAAAACACAACACTGTGAAGTGTCCTGTGGTTTTTTTGAAGTCATGCTTTCCAGAGGACACGTGAAACACCTCCCTGGTGCACCAAACAATCGAAGAGTAACTCTTTGGAAAAGGGATCTATCAAATCTATAGCTGAGGAAAATAAAAATAAATGTTACCTTGCTGCCACCACTATGGTTTTTTGTGCCGAGTAGATGGTGAAGCAGTGTGGGACAGCCCATTCATTCTCGCTCTCCTCCACCTGCAGACCAAAAAAAAAAAAAAAGGAAAAAAAGGAAAAAAAGGTCTCTCTCATCACTGCTACATGACTGATAAACATTAAAAACTGTCCGCAGCTGGCTAGAAATTTGATTACAACCCAGTTGCAATAAGTGTAAAACAGCTACTCTTCATGAATATCACCTACTTCAGGTCTATTTTGGCTCTATATGAAAAACTATACTGTGCATTTCTACTGCCACATCTCTAGCAGCACAGCACCACATCCAACAGGACAAAAAAAAGGAGAGTTCTGAGGAGGATTCAGCTTATTACTTACCGGTGGGTCGAGTACTATTAGCTGCAAATCAAACACAGAAAGAACAGTCCCATTAGAATAGAGGGGTGGGGAGGCAGGAGGACTGATTATATGCCTAGGTGTGTGCACAGTGGAAAAAACACCAGGACAAATCCATGTTTCCAGATCAGCCTCCCACAGCAGTGTGAAAATGAACAATCCAAAGGGTGTGCTCCAGCTCTTCTGCTAATGCAATGGAAAGAACAGGCTTATCTATCACCTGCAGTCAAGTCTTTGACACACAGGCTGGGGCACAGACTGAAGGTTGCTGTCACTGCCCTGGAGCAGCTTGTGGCTTTGGTCCTCATGTCCTGAAGGAATGCCTTAACCTGCCTTAAGGCAAAGTCATTTCCTCAGCGCTGTGATGCAACTTGAAACCACTTACCAACATGCCATGCAAAGGAAGATGTCCATGAATTTTGAACTGGTTTGTCCCTGTAACCCCTTTGCTTGTGTACAGTAGCATATCTGAGAACTGAAAAAGGCAGGAAGAATATAATCAATATTCTGAAGACAGCAGATAGGGCCAAATATTTTTTGACATTTAAAAAAAATTCTGTTAAAGGTCACTGTAGATGCACGAAAAAAACGTCATTTCTTAGTCCATTTGGACTACTTTCCTTAAAGACACTCTCAAGTTTCCTTATGAGGGGCAATTAATTTTTTAAATTTTTAATTTTTTATATTATTAAATGCCATTAAAGAAGCAACCTGAAGAGATAGTATTCTTAAGTCATGCTCTATCTAAAAGTGTCTCGGAGTGAGTTTTCAATTACGATTCTCATTTTCATCACGGGCATGCGAAAGCACACTTTCATGGCAACTTTATCTTGAAGACTTTGTGTTTATGAAAAGCAGAACCAACACCCACCAGAAAGAACATCCGCTGCTGTAAACCCTTCTTAGTGAGCTTGTACAAGCAACCTTCCCGGATAAACTCCTGCAGCAGAAAATTAAAAGTTAGGGAATGATCAATCTTTCCCAAACACAGAGAATTTTATTGGTTCTTTCTTTCATCTCAGAATATACAGATGTTGATTGGTGCCCTGCAATGACCACTAACAGATTTGTTAAATGCCAGATGACACTTTTCCTTCTGTTTTGTAACATGAATTAGCTCCTTGATGCAGCCAGCATTTAAATCAATGAAGCAAGAGAAGGAAAAGGAGCAGAACTTCTGGTGGACACCAGCAGTTCATTACACTCACATCCCACTGCGGTGACTGCCATAGCATCTCAAAAGCATACGCAATGCTCCTGTACTTATGCTCAGTATATCTATCAAAAACAAAGAAACAAAACACCAAGCAGGAACTAAACCTCCTGGGAAAATAGTCACTGATACCAGTTTTGCCCAGTGACATGGCTCTCACCATCGCTACATCTTCCACGCAGTCTCAGTCCACAGACAGAGATTGCACCAGACGGACATAAGCAGAGCTGGTAGTGGGTTTCCTATCAAGTACATGACATAACACTTCTACTCAAACAGGGCAGCATACCCAGTAACTGCTGTACTGGAAACGTGAAACTAGCCAGAGTCTAACTGGAAGCATTTTTGATCTCTTATTCCCTAGGACATCACCAAGGGCTCCATGGGACCTGCTCTGAAGACTATTATTACAAAGCCAGCGCAATCGTTCTATAAAACGGAGGCAGTGATGGCACGTACATGGTTGAAAGGCACTTCCTTCGCAATAAAAACAATAAAGACACTAAAAAACTAAGCAAAGGTATTTACCCTACTGGATGCTGTGAGATTATCTATACCAATCAAATCATGCTGCAGCTCTGTCAGCTTCTGGAAATTCTCCAGGCGGATGAGACTGTGCTGCAGCTGAGATGTCATTTCTGTGACTTCCTTCAGCGCATCTGTAAGGAAAATGGCACACCCGAAATTTAGAGCCGAATTTAGAGTAGGATAGTTCAGTTGGCAGAGACCTACAGTGATCATCTAGTCCAACTGCCAACTTCTTAAAGCATATTTTATAGCTACCTAGGGGCAAAAGACAGATTAGTGAGCAACTTCACAGCACTTCCCGTGCTTCTGAAAAGTATTGTGTACCTCAGATTTTGGACGTATAAAAAGTATTTAACACGTAGCCAGAAGTAAATTAAAAAATTAACTCAAATTATTTCTGCCAAAGATTACTTTATAAATGAATGGAATTTACTATGGCACTACAAAGCAATTATTTTTTGTCACTTTTAGTTATAAATGAAGAAGAGTTCCTAAACGAACCTACTACTTTTTCCTGATGAAGAAGGGGACAAGAAAAGACCTAATCTTCCAGTTTCGGTTGAAACATTAAGATCCATAAAGATTACAACGAGAAAAATACTTTCTGGAGTGCCAGAAAAAACATTCATTCTTTGCAAAGGAAGTAGTCTCCACCTAAGTTATCTTTTGCACTTTCCAAACTAGCAGTTAAGGCAATTTGTTGCAGAAAGCTTCAGAGCCCTGCACCAGAGTATGGTAGGGGAGTAGTGAAACCTAGTACCAAAAACCTTAAAGAAAAGCAAAGTTAATTTTAAAACATAAGCTAAACTTTTTTTTTTAATTAAGCTGCCTCCTGCTAGTCAACTACTGTTCTACTCTCTCCCCCTCCCAGGATAATTAAGTTACAGTATTCACTAAGCAGTTGTGTTTCCAGCAATCTAAATCAAAGTTCCTGTGTATTTTCCACAGTGTTGCGTGCAAGAATCGGAGAGGTCCTGAATGGGGAAAAAAGAATTTAGACTGAATTTGTAGATGTAATGCTTGTTGTCTCCCACAGGTTACAGGCAAAATTTTGTATGTACATGGGAATGGGTTCCTGCCTCACACATATACAGCTGAGTGCTCACTCACTCCGGCAATCTGCAAAGTCCCGGTGCTCTGCCGTGTAGTACTTGCAAAGTCTCCCCAGGATCAACTTGTAGTGCATCAGCCTCTGGATTGGTTTGAGCAAAAACATATTGAGGGGCAGGTAGCAAACCTTCTGCAGCTCAAACTCTTTATAAACCATTTCCAACTTCTTTAGGCGTTTAGTTGCTTTCTCCAGTTCTGTCAGGACCTCATCATGCTTCTGCAGATAACTGGTAAACTCCTATTGAATCATACAAAAAATTACTTGGATCAAAGAAAACCAGTCTTTAATATATTTCAAAGTAAATAAGAAAAAACATCCACTCTTGACTCTGCCTTTGTCTCTGATCATGATTATATAAGCCAAGACTGTTTATGTTGTCATAATTATTGACAAAAATAGCATTAACGATATCATACATTTCAACGGCTTCATTTAAAAAACAAACCTGCCAGTATTAAAATATTTGCTTGGTTGTCCTCTGTTCACAACTGTGTCTCTGATGAGAGGAGCCAGTAGCACCACCCATTAATACTTTGCCATCCTTAGACAATTCTTCTGATTTCTGACTTTTTTAAGACAGGCAGACGTGAACTAAGAGGCCTGTCTCATCTAGGTTTATCTATTAAAGAAACTGTCAGGCAGCTCCCAGACAGGGTCAAAACCAGTGTCTGCCGTACTATGCCTAGTGGGAATATCAAACGCAGAGAGCACTGACAGTTGTAATAACAGTCACAACACTTCTGCACTCCCATTTCAAGCCACTGGTTTTAATGGAATAATCACTACTACAGCACAAGTGTAACTGTCCCATGAAGGCACTCTACTCCACATAAAGGAGACATAGTTTCAGAAGAAACTACTCTGCAGTTAAAAAATATCTTGGAACTAAACAACCTTATCACAGAATGGTTTAGGTTGGAAAGGACCTTAAAGATCAACTGGTCCCAACCTCTCTGCCATGGGCAGGGACACCTCCCACTAGAGCCTCATCCAACCTGGTCTTGAACATTTCCAGGGAGGGGGCATTCACAACTTCCCTTGGCAACCCCTGCCAGTGTCTCAGCACCCTCACAGTAAAGAATTTCTTCCTTGTATTCAATTTAATTCTACCCTCTTTCAGTTTAAAACCACTACCACTTGTCCCATCACTACACTGCTTGATAAAGAGTCCCTCCCCATCTTTCTGTAGGTCCCCCTGTATTTGTGCTTGTGATTGCCATGGCCCAGGTGAAGGACCTCGCACTTGGCTTTGTTGAACTTCATCAGGCTCACACAGGCCCACCTCTCAGGCCTGTCAAGGTTGCTCTGGATGGCATCCCTTCCCTCCAGAGTGCCAACTGCACCACACAGCTTGTTGTCATCTGCAAACTTGCTGAGGGTGCACTTGATCCCATAAGAAACAATGCCTCCACAGGGGAGAGTTTGAGTTGGGAGAATATAGGAGAGATGGTGTGGCTAATTAAATAATTTGTCTTCTGCTGAAGAACCAATAAATAAACAACCTTTTCTCAAGGCAAACGCAGGTGGTTAAATAAGCAACAGTGGTATAAAGCATTACTGTAAATATTTTATATTTTCTTTTCATTTTGTTTATCAACAATAATCGTTCAGAATTCACAAAAATACTAAACCTTGAATTCTCATCCTTGATAAAAGGAAAATACGACTCAACAATCCTGAGATTCCATTATTTTAATCCTTTATCTACCTTTAGAGTACGCATATTCCTGAGCATGACATCTCCAATGCGTTGATAATCCCCTTTCATATGAGCATTGGTTTTTCCTTCCCTGAAACACAGATAAGGAGATGAAATAAGAAGGCACTGTACATGGGAGATGAAGAAATGTCACTTTCCTCCCTCCACCTTCCCTTGTAGTTCAAGACATAAACTTTAAGAAATGCTTCCTGGGTATCTGTGTATTTTAAGGACTGCTTTAGTAAAATTAAGCAGTAGTAACATTAATGCCTCTTCTATCCATTTTTAGCCACTTGAAATTCCCCTTTCACTGTTCAGTTTGAAAACTTGCTACAGTAAATATGGAAGCTGCATAAAATAACAAACATAAAGCCATGCTTAGAAAACTGTGAAAGGAATAGAAATGAGTTTGAGTAAAAGTCTTCTGAGGAGTTTAACCTCCCAGACTTTTGAATAAATGTCGTCACACGTTCCTGCCTGAATTTATTAATTTATTTTTGTTTGCACTTTGTTTACATTAACCACCTACTTTTGAATGGTAATTACATTCTAATATATTACATCTCAGGTCAGGAGAAAGTAATACAAAGGTTAAAAGACTAGGAACATGTTCTCTGAAATAAATTGTGCTGCAAGAACTGAATAAATCAAAGAAAGTTGCAAAGAAGTGCTTCCTGGATTTTCACCTGGAGATTCATTACAGGAAAGTTGAAAAAGCACACACTATCTTTTTGATCTTCCCTCTTCCTAAGGCTAGAGAGACAACACCAGGTTATATTCACAGTTGGACTCAATAATCTTAAGAGCCTTTTCCCACCCTGAATGGCTCCAATTTCAAACACCATGGTCTGGCGTACAATTCATACACTACAGAATACTATGTATACAGCAGTGCTTGAAAAACGGGCTTCGCAAAATGTATTTAGTACTTTTTTAAAAACGGTAATTTACTAAAAGACTTTCCTTGATTCTGTTTATGTTGAAATACCAGTTCAAATACAGATTAAGTACCATTTTGACGTGAGGACATCAGAAAAGGTCCATCCACCCCCACTGCACTATCAACACTTACCAGAGCAATAGCCTTTGCTCAATCTCTTTCAGAAAGCCTCGATGAAACTCGTAAATTGGGTCTATGTTAGAGAAGAGTAATGTCATCAGGCCCTCTGGCATAGCGTTCTCCTTGATGACTGCGCTGCGAAACCACTGCCAGAAAAAAACATAAATGATGATAAATTTCTTTATTTAAGAAATTAAGCACGAGCATAAAAATTCTCCTTCAGTGATGGAGAAGGAGAAAATGTGTGCACAGAGAAACAGGAAAAGGAAGGAGAAATATTTAGGGAAGACATAATCTCGGAAAGATGAAAAGATGTAATTTTTTTCCTTGCCAAATATTACAAACATGAGGCTTATTATTGGTTCTGGGCACAAGCATGTTTCTTAATGCGTTGATGAGATGGGTTGTTAACGGTCAATTACCGAGTGGCTGCCACAGCTGATGTTACACCACTGCTTTTCACTTCAACACAGATAAAACTGCTCTTTCATAAAACCTGGATCCCTGTGCAAGTTATTCAGTAGCTGGAGGCATCTTGTTGCATGACACATACTGCACTTTTTTTAACGCTTTCGGTTCCCCGCTTTCTGGCAGGGACGTGAATATTTCAATAATCCTCTGAGGTGCCAGGTATTCCCCCATCTTTTAGGAGAAGTGCTGGGAAGCCTGTAGGAGGAATTTGAGTGAGATTGTGCTCACAGAGAATACTTCAAATGAAGAAGTACGGTGTTAAGGGATTCAAACATCTCTCTGATGAAATTAAAACAATAGCTTATAGAAATGAAACAGTGTTCAAACCTGGAGTAAATGAACAAAAAGCTCTTAAAGAAAACGACTTTGGAAACTCAAACTGCCCTCCAAACAAGGACTTCCTTGTCTACTCTGGGTGAAAGGAGGTGAAAAGGAGGGGAAAGAAAATGAAGCAACAAAAAAAGACAAAATTCCTCAAACATTACAGATCCTTAATATCCTTTGCAATTTTTCTCTGCTCTCATGATCTGAGGGCACAAAGATAAAAGCTTCCCAAAGAATATCACAAGATATAATGGCTAGATCATAAGCAGAGCTGACAGCAATGACTATCATTGAAGCTGTATGCAAAACATTTTAAGGCTGTCCCTGTTCACAATTTTCAGAGGGAAAGTTTGCCCAAGACATCAGAATGACATGATGTAGCTGTTGAAGCTAACGATGCAAATCCAGAGAAGGTATCTGCTCTCCCACATGAGGGCCTATGTAACAAGGAATGTAACATCTACATGGCTTACAGACTATGCTTTATCATAGGATTTTGTTCTTCTCTTATCTGGAAGAAATTCCAAGTTTTTCTATGTGAACAATTACATATCTCTTAAGAAAAGGGAAAACATGAAAGAAAGTTATAACCCCTTACCACTGTAATAACTTCCAGGTCCTTTAAATATGTCCGTTCTGTAGCAAGAATCTCCTTTGCTATGAAGTATGCCTTGTCAGTCGGACAGCGCTGAAATAACACACAGTAATGAACAAGTATTAATATAGAAATGTTCTATTTTTTACTAAGGACAAGCTCAACCTTTATGTATATTTCCCCTTGCTGTGGGCAAAGGGTGCTGTATTCTCAAATACTGACTACACTACAGAATACTATTTATATCCCAAGATTATTAAAAAATGTCAATTACACGTCAGCTATATGA
Source organism: Ceryle rudis (assembly GCA_033439905.1). Taxonomy (NCBI): domain Eukaryota; kingdom Metazoa; phylum Chordata; class Aves; order Coraciiformes; family Cerylidae; genus Ceryle; species Ceryle rudis. The sequence goes on along the minus strand of JAAGNO010013827.1, from coordinate 7,192 downwards.
GCTTCCATTCCAAAAGCAACAGAGCATTTTACAACAAGTTTCCTATGATTTAAGCACTTTTCTAATCAAATGAAGTACAGCAGATTTGCAGTACAGTCCTTTTCCAAAACTATTCTATTTCCATTTACTGCTTTTACCCATATCCCTTGAAGATCATATTAATTAGTTACAGCACAAAAGAATTAAACTACAAAAGTTGTCGGTTGCATGGTTGCTCCAGGGAATTTTCTGAGGAGAAAGAGATCAAAGAAAATGCTCCTATAACCATAGCAGGCATCAAGGCAAATATCCCCACTTGGAAAAAAACAGTGTTTCACCATATTACGTACACAAAACCCCACCTGGAAACCTTCAAATACTCACTAGATGCGGCAACACCAGAGTGTGTTGAGTGAAGAGCTCTACTCTGAATTTATAAAGGTCAAAAATAAAGGACTATTAGACTAGGAAAGACTTTCCTGCCTGTCTTGTATCTAGCTCACATCACTTGATAATTTTATTGTCTGGAAATAAACAAACAAATAAATAGTAATTCCATGCACAGAAAAATGCTTCCCTTTCCACTGCAAAGACCAGACTTTAAAATCAAGGAATCATTTTGGTTGGAAGAGACCTTCAAGACCATCAACTCCAGCCGTTAACCCATTAATCTGTTGTTGCAGATTCTTGGTATTGCTAGCAACTACTGTTAAAGCCTGACAACCTTGTGCAGTGTGGATAAAAACAAATACAAATCTGAATCACACACTGGCATCTGGCCATCTCCATCATTCTGAAAAACTGTGGAGGCACATGAAGCCACTGCTTAGCAAAACACACTATCAGATATCAGCATGAGGCAGTACATCAGCTTTGCCACACAGACCAGGGGAGGCTTGCTGTGCAGAGTGCATAAGATTCTCAAGAAGTTCCTGGGAGACCTTGGTCAGAACTTGTGGACTTCCACCACTTCATTCACCTTTTAGAAAGGCTCTGTAACGTTGCAGTGTTCAAGAAGATAAGGATATAGATGATGCACTGAGGCAGAGAGGTGGTACTGAAGCACCAAGTGAGAAGCTGAAGCTCATGACTCAAGGACTGAAGGAAAGAAAGGAAAGCAGCCAAGGCTAAGGATGAGTACCTACACACAAGCACACCTCGAAGACCCAAAGTTGTTCCTGCTTTGAAACTTATGGCATCTGTAGAATTCAGGGGCTTTTTTGCCTGCCTCTTTTCAGAAAGCAAATCTCAAGATTCTGCAAAGCCAGAGTATTGTCCACCTCTCACCAGACAGAGGAATCAATCGTGGAAAGGGCAGCTCCAATGATACAGCCATCCCTGCTGAATAAGCCTGTGACTGACCAGGTATAAGAAGATTCATCATGATGCCTGCTACTGAGAAAGATGAAGCTGAGCTCAGGTCCTCTACAGCTTGAGAGGATCACCTCGGGACTACTCTGAAGGTTCATTTATGATTAGAAAGAATGGCTTGGAAGACTTGTGAGATGAAGCAATAGGACTGTCATGAGACCATGTGGGAAGTAAGGAACCTAGGAAGAACACACCTGATATATTAACAAATGTTATCTCTGTGCTATACTGTACACTGGTAAATAAAATTATTTTAGAGTGCATTTTTGCATGGACAGCACAGTACAGTGAGCTGACACAAGTTAAACATAACAGGACCAGGTTCAGTGTCACCATGTCACAGGTTTTTTTTTTTTAACTGAAGGAAGCAAAGGAAACCAATTTCCAGAAGTGACAGCCACCTCTCCATCAACCTTTCTGTGTACCATCCTGGCAAGAATCACCTTGAACACTTTGGGGTGTCCCTTCAAAAGTCTCAGCACAAAGACAAGGTTTTTTTACATTCGAATATAACAGTTACAGCCCAAAAGGCACCAAGTGCACTGCTACTGTTTTACAGCAAATATGTACCAACTGTTTCCTTTAAACAGCTCATCTCAGGAAGCCACATCTCTTAGAACATCTCAAGTTGGAACAGACCTATAAGGATCATCAAGCCCAACACCTTGCTCCTTCCAGAACTACCTAAAACTAAACCATACGACTAAGAGTGTCATCCACATCTGTTCTACCACAAAGTATAACACAATCAACATTCAGTGACCAGGAAGCTCTTCACCTGAAACCATCACCTTTCTCTTCATACAAGTCCTCAGTGACATCATTATCTTACCTTACGTTTCATTTCATCATCCTCTTCTATCCTGGGACTGCCAGCATCACTGAGAACAGGACTCAGAAGAGGAGATGAACCCTGTCCAGCTGCATTCAAATTCACCTGAAACGCCGGGTTCAAACCCAGGGGACTCTTCAGCACGAGGGAAGAGAGCTGAGGATGGTCCACTGGGAGGCCTGGGTGGGAAGAGAATGAGAAGATAGAATGGAAAAGGATAGAAAATGGTTTTGAAGATAGCACATCTAAGACGATTACGCACTGCTACTGCAAACTATAATTGCAATCTCACATTATTTTTTTTTAAAAAAAGCAAAAGCAAATAAAAAAGGAAAAAAAACCCAACAAATCAATAATGCATATACATCCAGAGACTGAAGTGTGTATCTCAAAGCAAATGGAGTGTTCCCTGCAACCCAGCTGTTAAGTGGCAGCACAGTACGGACAGACATCTTTACAAGTGCATTTCAGGGAAAGGATAAACTGTTTAGTGTCTAGGAAAATGTGCTCAAATCCTGTTGGATTTTGCTGAGTAGCAGCAGGGCTTGCAAAACAAGATTATACTGCAGTAACAAGCTTTTATTTTTTTTCTTTTTAAAATAAGAATTACTTTTCACCCCAGGGAAAAACTAGGACAAATCAGACCCCTACTCTCCACTACAGAAGATAAAGCTCATTAAAAATACATTCAGAAATCAAGGAATCTCCAAAATTGTACCAATGTGTGAGGAAGACACATTGCTATACAAAAATGGAGCATGCGAGAGTTTTCATTCCTGTCTCTTCAAAGTATATGAATAGAAAAATCTACCGATCTCAAAGGAAAACAATTTTGCAGCACTGAGTATTAATTGGATGGACACAATCCTCTTGCAGAGCACAACCTGTCTGCAGCAGGAATAATGTATACTGCTTTGCTTTAGCTTAGTGTCAATCTTTTTTTATATATATATTATTAATTCATTTGTGCACCATTTAGAGATTTCTGACACGTAAGGCACCATTACAGGGAATTAAAGCCTATGAACGGTAGCTGCTCTCCTCTCTCCTGCAGACTCCTTAGAAACAGCGTACAGACACACCCCTCAGGTGTTCACAGTGAAAATGACTGTTCAGGCTCTGCTTTTTGGGACCAAACAAAGGCAATAGTCACTTCAATTACACTTCATACCTAACCCCACCATTTTAGCACCCCCACCTCCCCCCCGACCTTCCCTATGATAAGTAGACAAGCTTTGTAAGATCAGGCAACGGAACAGGTTCCAAGCACTTCAGTATCTACCACTTTCACCGCGCCGCTCAAACACTGTCACGCTCACAACCCTCCTTAGAGTGATTCATTGTGTAATACACACAGAGAGCAAGGGCTAAATCACCTGACTCAAGGCAAACTAAAAATGAAAAGTGAAGTCAAAAATGCCAACTCATTACTTCCTAGACTACTTAAAAATTATCTCAAAAGGCTTTAAAAACAAAGAAATTAATCAGTCCCTGTGCATATTCAGTATTTCTTTACACAGACCCAGGGCACGCTGGAGGAGGAGGAGTTAGGAGCTTTTCAATTCACTACTGGCAGGAGTGGCTGCTGCTCTCTGGCTCAGGAAGCAAAACCACTGTAAGGTGCCCGGTAGAGTGACAAGGGTGAGGGAGCCCAAGCATGTATTTTCACACTGACAAATGCAGGAAGCTAAACAGTGCTGCACTCAGTCACCTGGAAGAGATTCAGATCACTGAGGCCACAGAGTTAACTATTAATACACTGGTTGAGCACAGTCATTCCACAGCACTTTTGTTCCTGTCTGAGCATTTTCTTCCTTCCTACTTTTAATATTAGCACAGGAAAGCAACAACTTCTGACATTTGTTTCACCTACAAGGGGACAGGAGTTTATTGGAAGTTTGCTTTTCCATGTCAGGGATGTCGAAACAACAGTTTGAAAACAAACAAGCTACAAGCTTACACGCGTGAGGGGCTTCTTTAAATTCTTGGAATTTAACACAATGTAGTGACACATTCCAGAATCTGTAACTTGAATTGCTTCTGGACAGACCGAATGTTCAGATACGAGAGGAGCAAAAAGAGAGATAACTTGCTATACACAAACTCCATTGCCTGCCTATTTTAATTGAGTTGCTCTAGTTTTTATCACCTCCAACAGAAGCTGGCCATTAAATTTCAAACACTTGCTCATTTGTGTCTGACAGCTGCCTGAAGCCAGAGTGATTTATGAAAACCCGAGGCACATTCAGCTCCTTGAGAAGCCTGAAAAAACCAAGCAGAATTCAAGATGCTGGAGCACAGGGCTTTCTCTCTCTCCACGCCTGGGAGGGGGCTAACTTCCAGAAGCAAATGCCTATCATTTCTCAGGGGCAGGAGTGTCCTTCCCTGTATGCCAATAGCTATAGGAGGACACTCCGTAGCCTGATGTTCATTTCCCTAGGATGAAAACAATACAGAATACAGAAAGGACCTGTTACAGTTGTCACTTGTTATAAGTTGTCAACTTAAATGGAAGAGTCTGCAAAGGGACCTTCTGAATGTGACTTCTAAAATTTGTCTTTTCTAGAAAGGACTACAAAATGTCATGGAACAGCTTGGGGTTTTTGCTAATGCTTTTTTGCATTTGTTTAAATGTTTGCTATAAACTTAACATGACAGCGTATCTTGGCGGGTGACAATACAAGCATGTTCTGGAATTTTCATTCTTGTAATCCAACAGTAGTTCTCCATGAGAAGAGCAAAGGGAGAGCTCCCAGTCAAGCAGGTAAGATGTACAGCGGTTCTCTAATCTCCTGGGGAAGGATGGTAAAGGAATCCATACAACAGTTGAAGCAGTCATTGCTGCTTTCAACAGCTATTCGATGTAGAAAACCCCTAATTAGGTAGAAATATTGGTGCCAAGATCAAAACACATGAATGATTTCCTCTGACATCAAACCCTGGTCCACTGAGGTCTGTCCCTGCCCTACAGGCAGCAGCAGCATCCAGGCATATCAAAAAGGACTATTTTTTGCGAGGCATGTTTCCATGTTTCAACGTTCTGCAAGAAGTGCAATTTTTCCTCTGTAAATCAGAACACAAGCATCCCAAATTGGGATGCCTTGCTGTAAGCAGGAGTCAGGGTTTCCATGCAGTGACACGGGTATTCAGCAACGTAAACCAGGCCCTCAGATGACTGCATTCTGTACAAGACAAACTCCTGCTTTCACATCACAGACAAATGCACTTAACTGAATGCAATATTCCACATACTCAAAGATCTTTAGGAATACCAATACTGCTTAGTAAATTACACTGTGTAGTCATAACCCTGTATCCTTAAGCAAACAAACCCATCGTTTCATAAAAAGACCAACATGCATATAATTGAAAAAATAAAAATAAAAAAAATCAAGTCTAATAGTAAAGCATTGCAAAAGCACTGTAGTTTGCAAGAACAGAGCTCTGAACTTCAGTGAGTACACTAGCCTTATCTTTCCCAGCTACTACATAATAACATTATCGAACTGGTTTATTATCGTCTGTGCTGCCTTTTATTTTGGTCAAGTTTAAAAGTGCAAAAGCCTCTGTCTAAAATATAAAGTATGACTTAATACAAATGTTTGTCCACTCTACTTTCTACTGAGAGGATCTTCAGTGTGTACAGATGTGAAGATTCATACTTAAAATTTGAGAAAGAAATGTTTAGAGTACTATACAGAACTGGTCATAAGAAGTTCATTATGAGATTACAGAACAACTTTTAAGCCAGCTGCTGTTACCATGACCTTACCTTGTATTTTCTTTAAGAGTACTTGAATCTCATCCCTCTCACTGACATTGTTAGAGTTAACATAGAATTGGTTTGGGGTTTTTTTTGCTCAATACACCTATTTAGTGTCCAATATCCAAAATCCATTCTTATTTGTGTTGCTAATTAAAATACAGCAGAGATCTCTACTCTGCCAGGCGTTTTGCGGGGAATACACTTTTTTACCCCTTGCAAACATCAGAGCTGCGGGTAGTGAAGAAAAACTTTTGAAAACTATCACTTAGTGTCAATCAGCAATGACAGAGAAAGCAAGGAAGCAAGCACAGAGCAACCGGGTTTTAAGTTTGACTTGTAATGTACTACATCAGCATAAACCAATTTTAGTTCCGCATTAGGGACAGCAGCCGGCGACGTGATAGGGAGATGAAATCACTTTCCCGATCAAGCTTTGGGAATAAAAAGAAACATACATTTTCTGAAAAACAAACACCACCCCAAAACAAAACAAAACCAACCAAAAAAACCCACAAAACCAAAAACAAACCACAAAACAAACAAACAAAAAAACCCACAAAACCCCCAAACACGAAAACAAAACAAAAACTAAACCAAACAGAGCAGGAGAACAACCTGCTAGATTATGTTCTTAACCATAACACTACATTTGATCATTTGAACCATCAGGAGCCTCTAAACTTCTGTTCTCTGAAATCAGTCGTGGGATTCCTTTACTCTAATAAACTAGTAGAAGGTGTCCATATATATACTAAGGCTTTTGGGTTTTGTTGTTATAAAACAAGCTAAATTGAAGCATATTGTACAATTGTTAAGGAAGAGGCTATTTCATGCTGTTGAACTCCCACAAAAGGAAATGGGAGGAAAACCAACTCAATTAATATTGTGTATCTGAGTTTTAATTGCACCTTAAATTTTAAAAGCGTCTCTGGAAAACTGGCATCCCAACATCCCATTTTTCCTGTGTGCCTTCAGAAGCATATCAGCTGATACTCATATCAGCTGGTGCCTTTTGCCCACCATCCCCTTGCCAGCATTGTACTGTTAGAAGCGTAAAGCAGAATTCTGTTTCTTTTGGAAAATTCCTGGGCTATGGGAAACATTCATCTCCAGTAAGAACAGAGGAAGTTATCCAGGTGTGAGGCAGAATCTGGACTAAAAAAAAAGAAAGAAAAATCACTGCAGACATGGTGACACTAACTGAAAAGACAATGGTTTGATTTTCAGATCTGAAATATCAAATC
>JAAGNO010013826.1:0-21033 GCA_033439905.1 Ceryle rudis | reverse complement strand
GGAGAAAAGATACACTAGAAAATAATTTTGGTATTGTCAAATCTGTTTTTCATTAAAAAAAAAAAAATGCTGAGAAAAATATTAAATAATGAAGTTTTAATAGTAGAAGAAACTTTTTTTCCAGTAGTTATTGCAATCTTTTGTCTTTTAAAAGTATACTTTCAAAATATGAAAAACTGTTAGGATCATTGAATCAGTACTGTGCTTCATATCACAAGATGCAACGGGTTAATGAATTTCAACCAAAGGGTTGAACAGAAATATTCTCTATTTCTCCCGGATCTGTCTATAAAGTATACTAGTAGAGTACCAGCTACTCTCCTGTAACATTTCCAACTTTCTGGTCATTTCCTTGGTGATTTGTTCTCTGTGGATCTTCAATTATCTTTAAAAATGTGTTGTAATGATCACTTAGCCCAGTATGAGCACCTACATTGTATCATATTTTTGAGCTCACTGGCTTACCATATTACAAACTTTGTATGCTAAGCAGAATTGGTCAGCTTGGGCTAGATACCGCTTCCTTATTATTTTATTTTGCCTAATATAGTATGCAAAAAATCATAATGTCAAAATTTTAATACAGCCCTTAATACTTCTTTCTTGCTTGAATTTGAATATTTGTATGAAAAAAAAAAAAGTGTTTTTTTACTGAAAATATTTATGCCAGTTAAAACAAAATACACAGCTGCTGTGGCAAGGAAAGCTATTTTCATATAACTTGGAATCTACTCCTACAGATCTTCTCTGTCAGCCAGAATATTCATTTCAGTGTTTCTGTTTAGCTTCATTGCTTATCCTAGGAGACTTTTCAGTGAAGTGGACTCTTAAATAAGCGCAGTGCAGAGCATCAGCAATAAAAAATAAAATTACCGTTGGTTTCAGTGTGTGTAAAGAGGGATAAAAATCAAAGAGATAGACCTTTTAGTGACTAAGCAGTTGGGCCTTATTTTGTAAGCTTTATTCAGACTGAAGTGCCAAGCACATGCTCAGTATAAATTAATAATCCCTTCCATGTGTATCTTGCTTCTGCTGGCATTCTTATCAAGGTCTCTGTCAAATTTTGTCCTTGGAGTATCTCTAGTTCCAAATATCAAATCATAATTTAGAAATAATTATAGATAACACTTGGCAGCGCGAAAGAATGGATTGCTGATATTTTCCAATGGGAAGTAGAAAAAGCAATATATAAATATGTGAACAGTTCCATATAAAATATATGGAAAAAAAAAAGTTGTCATGGCAACCTTTTTCCATTGACAGAGAGGAAGGAGGAGGATGAAAAACATATGCAATAAAAGATATAAAACTTAAAGTAGGCACAAGAGAAATGTAAGAATAACATGGCCAGTGTATTCCACACAGCTAATCAGGCAAATTGCCAGATTAATCTTTCTTTCCCTCTTTGTCCCTTAATGAAATCTTATTTATTTTTGAGAGAAAATGTCTTTGTAAAACGGTTTCCCATCCAACTGGAAACAAAGCCAAGGGTGAAAACAAAGCTTTAGACATGAAGTATAGATGAAGGAAGATTCTGTTTTAGAAATTCCAGCCAACATCCTTTTCCCTTCAGTCTTGCTCTAATACTTTCATCTTGTCTGGAAAGAAAAGCAACATTTTATGTTTTTTCTTTCTACTCATACTGAGTCATACTGTTACTAAGCATCTGTGAGGCACAGTTTAATGCTGAGAGATGTTTCTAAATTCTTGTTAGAATTTCTGATGGTATGGTGTGTAGTAAAGCTGTGAAATCTGGGGGTTTATGCCTTTGTATTTCCCTGCTTCATTTCAACAAACTTTCACATAAACCTTAGAAGCTGAAAATCTATTATGTCGTTCTAGTGCAGTTGCTAGTAAATAAAACCATGCATTCTCACACTTGATACAAACATAACCTGTAAATTGCATAAAGATATGGTAATTTAAACCATATTAAAAATTTTAAAATATTTGTATTAAAATGAGAATAAATGTTTTCCCACTGAAGGAGCTGAGAATATTTAATTGCTCTCTGCTTCTTCAGGGAAAAAAAATTAAGACCAGTTGGCCTTATATGCTTTTGAAAGACCTTCGTCTCTACCTGTTTACATAATGTGCAATACAAAAAAGGCAGTCAGTTCGGTTGTTAAAGCTGTTGAAGCACTGGGCTGGAATTAAGCACATGGGCTGAGGAGATGTCTACTGTGGATTTGCTGTGAGACCTTCCTCAAGTGACATAGAGTGTGCAATGAAATGTAACTTGCTAACTTCTGGTAACCTACATTGGTATTGGATGAGGCTGCAAATACTTTTACTTCAGATTCCAGTTTATAAAAAAGACAATGCTGGTATTGTCCTACAGCAGGAGCTCTTGCTAACCCAAGTTCATTAATAACAGTATCTCGATGTGGCTATACTAGACCAAACCAAATTCCATCCAGTCAGGTTGTATGCGTGTGGCAATAACTAGTAATACATGTCTAGAATTAATGCAAGAGCTAATAGGTAGTGGTACCTTTCAGGAATATTTATATACCCTGCAACAGTCTGAATCTCAGAGATTTAATGAGGCAGAGCTGGTCTACTTGTGATTGTTACTATAATTCTGCTGGGATAAGAAAGTAAGTACCGGTCACTATTCATCTTCTCAGTATCGTAGAACGGTTTGCGTTGGAAGGGACTTTTAAAGGTCATCTAGTCCAACAACACTGCTGTAGGCAGGGACATCTTTCACCAGATCAGGTTGCTCAAGGGCCCATCCAAGCCGACCTTGAACACTTCTAGATATGGGGCATCTACAGCTTCTCTGGGCAACATCTTCCATTGTCTCATTACCCTCTTCATAAACCATTTCTTCCTTATATCCAGTCTAAATCTACCCTCTTTCAATTTAAAACTGTTGCCCTTTTTCCTGTCACTACAGGCTTTGGTAAAAATACTCTCTCGTGCTATTAATAATTTTATAGAACTTTATCTTCTCTAGCAGGTCTTGAGATAGTATAGTAAAGAAATAGGAACCTAGATTAATATTGTAAGGATGGTTTTAATGCACATTGCTTTTAATAATATATGAAGATTTTATGCTTTTTTAAAGAACATTATTTTAAGGTCTGCTTCCTGTCTGTTTTGAGGACCAGGTCTGCATAGATTTTCCCAGATAGATATCATGCCAACTTTTGTACTATTAATCAGTATCTGTGCTTCTATAAACTCCAATTTTTTTTGGTTTGGTTTGGTTTTGTCAAGTAATTACAATTCCAATTTGTAAAAGGACTGTCATCAGTCACTGTGTGGAAGAAAAAAAAGTACATAAGGAAAGTAGAGAGAAAGATTAAGTAAGGTATCATTACATTACAGAAGGTTCACTGGACACTGAAACTTTAATATATCCAAAACTAGACCCAGGATTTTTCTGTAGATTTTTAAGGTGATGCCCTCCCTTAGTCTGCATTGCTGCATAGAACTTGCCCACGGGGTCCACCTCTGATATTCACTAGTTTGAGATATAGATGGAAGCTGAAGATCTATGGGGCCTGGGGTACATCTGGGGAGTCACTGAAGACATCTTAGACCCATTTTATGACATCAGTGCCACTTACAGCTGTGAAAAGAGGAATAGTCTATTTTCCACGGAGTATCAGTGCTGTGCTTCTTTGACAAAATTCCGCAAACTCCACAAAGTCTTAAATCTCCAACATGCTCCATAAAAACCATCCCCAGTCTGGTCAAGAAAGTACAATGTTTATGAAATACTAATTGTTACATTTTTTCAGTTTCAAGCTAAAACTTTGAGAAGAATTTAAGATATAGGTAAATCTCTATCAATAATGATGTTTACACATTCTTATTTTAAAAAATGTTCTCTATTTTTTTAATGCAGTTAATAGAATGACAAACATAAGGCTGAACAAAAATGAGTATAAAGAAGTTGCTGACTAGATTATTTCTTTAGTGCATTAACTAGTCCTTTTCTATGTAGTTGCAAATTCAAGAGGTTTTTTTCCTCTGATATTCATGTCCCTTCCTTGAAAATTCAATTTTTATATTTTATAGTTAATTTCAGCTACAACTACACAAAGTCTAGCTGTCCAGAGCCCAGCTAGTATGGAGCTAGTATGGAAAGCATTATTCAGATAATCAGAGAAATGCAATACAATAGTGACAAGAATTGAAATTATTTTTACCATGGCCAAGGTGAGATAGTCAAGTGAGTTGCTAGGAAAAATATTTTCCAGTAAAGATATTAAATGTAAACAAGGCCCTCCCACAATGTTTAATTACTGTAAAAAAAAAAAAAATTTAAAAAAATCAACAACAACAGCAAAGAAACCCCAAAACACCCAAAAAAAACCCACCTGCATTAATTTACAGAAAACTAGAAACACCTTTGTGAGCAATGCTTCAAATATTTAAAAGCATCAGAAAAGCTGTCATACATTAAAACTCACATGCAGGTGGCACCATTATTTGCAATGTACATTAAAGCATATCACAGCATAAAATGTTTAAGTAATTGGCTTTTCATTTTCTGGAATCATTCAACTGGGGTACCTGTGAATTTCAGTACCCAAGCAGCCTGAATAGGTACAGAGAGAATCTTTTCTACAATGAATCAGAGGACACTGGTCTGAGATCAGAGCCAGAAAATACTGTGACAGAAGCATCCACCATAAGACTGGTCTGAAATTGTAGATTTTGTTCTGGTGATAGAAAACAACTTCTAGTGGAATAGGGGCTATTCAAGGAGTATAGCTTATTTATCCATAGCTCATATGACCTCTGCTCAACACCCTAACCATCCTGAATTCTATTCTAATTCTTCCTAGGCCGTATGTAAGGATATACGTTTCATTTACCTAATAAATGGCTGCAGTGTGCATGGGATTTTAAAAGGCAGATGTTGCAGTGCTTACAGCTTGAAAGCCCAATGTCTTTGTGTGTGCAATCTGTAGATTCTGTATTTTATAAAAGAGGATTAATAATGATACCTACTTAAAAGGTATGTTGAAAGAGTGAATACAATAAAGATGAAGAAATGTACAGATATATGTATGGATCATAGGATCCATACATAAACTTGACCTGTAAAGGTTGTTTTAAAATATTTGCTATAGTCAAATCAGTATCAGGCATAATATATAAATGAGCGAGTGTAAAGAACAGTTTAGGTTAACACGTTTGGCAGCTGTAATGAGCGGACACAAGTCCATTCCATTGTCTTTTAGTTACTTTGCTACAGATTGCAAAAATGTATATATGTACATATATATTATTTGTGTTTCCTTACTTACTTGGTGAGGGATGCCTGCATGGGGTTGCATTTCAGACTGATGGTGCTAGTGACATGTTAATCTGAGCTAAACTGCAGTGCTATTATTATTAAAATATTATTAAAAAGGTTGTAAATTGTTGACCTCCTCCAGACTCACCACTGTCAGAAAGCTCAAGAGAAATGCCAGAAATCAAGAATTCATAATCCTGTGCTCAAGTATTGCGAAGTGTAGTGCTAGTGTTGGAACATGAATAAGACAGAAATAGAAGTTACATAAACAACAAAGCTGACCTCTTTTTATCGGAGTTTACTAGAACAAATACCATGCCTGAGAAAAGAACAGATAAAGCCAAAATATGGCCAAAATAAAAGTGCCATGAAACAATGTTTCAGTTAGAAGATACCTAGAGATAGATGTGTAGCTGGATTTTCACTCAGCTGGCTTCCTCAAAAGCACTTTAGTGATAACACGCACCACTTTAGGCACTTAACTACCCATTTAGGCAACGCCGATATCACTAACTGCCACCTTTCTCCAAAGGCAGGTACATTCTCTCTGCATTTCAGCTTCTGCCCATGACTTTGTGTTCACAGCATCAGTTCTGATTCCAGCCCACTGTTATCTTAGCTGAAGCTCAGTCCCGAAGAGGGACTCCTAGCCTAAGAACCTTCTTCCTCATTAGGCTCAATTTTGTAGGATGTTCTGACCACAAGTATGAAAACAGATTAGAATAAAATTGCTCCAAGTCTTGGTCAACTATGCTTACTTTTAGCAGTATTTTAAGTACAGAACACCTAGAAAGTCTTACAATAAAGACACTTTCTGTAGGATAAATCGGCTGAAATTCTTGTGTCAAATTAGTTTCAATATGGTTTTGAAGCTATGTCCTGAGTATTTTTGTCGGATAATTTGTTACCCAAGAGCTGTGTGTTTCTGTTTATTTCCTCTGCTTTGGGTTGTCCTTCTGCCTGTACAAACACAAACAAGAAAACCTGAAATTTATCACCTTGCTCCCGAGAAAAGCCTGCACAGGTTTTGGACTGCATCCTACTTCTAGGTTAGGATAAGAGATTGCCCATTCAGACAGATTTATTATCCTTCTTAATGCAACAAATTCCATGAAATGCAGCAGCTGCCAATTTCACCCCGCTGCATATCTGCATCAAAATGAGCAGAGAACTGTATAAGCATTTCTGAACAACTTTACATGCAAATGTTCAGATTGATATCTGTCTGGTTTGAAAATAAGTATCTTAGATCAAGTGTATAGATCAATCTCTAGATCAAGTCTTCCACAATAGAGTTTTCATTCATAAATAAATACTGTGGTGTTAGAGCAGTAATAAATAACCACTCTATCCACACATAGTGCTGTCAGTCATATTCTCTACTGTAATAAATTTTTTCTTAAATACTGAAAATGTATTTCATTAAGCACATTCTGGAGCTGTTCTAAACAAGGATTCCAGAAGTACAAAAGTACCTAACATCAACATTTGCCTGGCATCTAGCAGAGTTTAAATCCACTGAAATTATAGTTCCAGCAAAGTTCAACCTGTGTATGAGCGTCTTTCTATCTAATTACTTTCCTCTTTAACTTCCCCTCCTTCCTTCAGGAGTGGAAAAAATCCCACCAAAACCAACAGCTTCTCAGAGCAGCTCACAGAGAATGTCATTAATAGTTACCTCTTCTTGCCTTTACCAGTCATCACTAGAGATACCAAATATCTGGAGCAAGCTATGGTGTGGAACGCTTTTCTGTTTAGGAAGGAATTATAGCTAGAATGGCTCTCAAACTCTGTGAGGGAAGATCCTGTAACATTGGCTGAAGTAATGAAAACGTCTGGCTTTGCATTTACTACCGAGACAGAAAGGAAAAATTTTATTAAAAATGTCATGCTGAGTAAGTAACTTCAGTGCTTCATATTTCTGCCATTAATGTTTATGTAATTTCTGGTATTGTCCCATTCTAACGACATCCAGAATGCCTCCTAGCATAGGCTGAAGTTTGGTATGTCTGCATTTCCCAGCTGATAACTGAATTCCATACTGGTGTACTGGTAAGAGTCAGATATGGATGTGACAGGAAATTATTTAGATGTCCTTGAAAAGATCTTTTTTTAGAAACAGTTTATGCTTTGGAAGGAACATGGAAACAGGCTAGACTATAGGAAAGGACTCTTGTCTTATTTGAAATCACTGAATATTCAGATATTTAGACACGCTGAGTAGAGCAGTGTTTAAGGTAGCACTATATAGTTTAAAACAATTTTCTGAATTCTGATGCCTGTCTCCTGCAAGTGTTTCCTGGCCTGGAATGGAAAAGCCATCCTTTAATGCAAAACATGCATTTGCATTACCTAAAAGAGGACAATATGAAGAGCTAATAAGACATGTAGAGACTAATGTGTTGTCTCAGTTACAATTTAAAATAATGTTTAAATTGAATTTTTTCTTTTTTCTTTTTTTTTTTTCTTTTTTTTTTTTAAAGGCATAGTTGGTTATTGCATTGACATTCAAACACAGTTTCAGCGTTACTTATAACTTTGTTATTGTGTAGGACACAAGCATTGTTCCATCACATTCCACATATTATATTGTTGCAGAGAACATGGACGTGATGTTTTAATATTGTGTCATACATTGCGATGGTTCGGTAATATTTGCTAGAGATAAATAAAAATCTCATTTTCAGCCCATTTTTTATTACTAATCTACAAAGAATGAGGAGATATGTTGGCTAATCTGAGCAGTTCTGTTCCAGATTCAGGTACCTTTGGAAAAGAAATTATTTTCCATTTTTAATTCAGTTGTATTTCATCTAAACTGATTATTTACCAGAGAAAATGCTCATGCTCACAGTGGCTGAAAAACACACATACACATGGCTGTTCTCTGATGTTCTGTGATTTTTAGGTTTGCCTTCTGAGAAGAAACTCTATTCTAGAGAAAAACAGTATTCTGGGTAAAGCAAAATATCCAGAAACAAACAAGTTGACATCAAAATCTCTGCAAATAATTTCACAGCAAATACTTTACATTAGTTGAGATTATCAGCTACTTACTGTGGGTTTTATCCACAAAATATTTCAATTCAGTATTTGCAGAAGCAAATTGACTACTGCAAAATGCTGCCAAAGACCACTTATTGCAGAAGTTGGTTTGAAACTCAAGGCAGGAAATGAGATAAAACCCCTTTGAAATATGCCAAGTGCTAACACAAGTTTTATCTGTGAAATTTAGGCTGCATTAAATTTAGTCCTCATTTGGAATGAGAACTTGTAAAGTGAAGAAAATGGAAAAAAATATTTGAAACCTTATTTTAAAAGATATAAGTTCCAAATGTAATTTTGATTTGACAATTTTTTCTGCTAGAAATAGCATCAGTTGTTCCATGAGAAATGTTCCAGCAATAAATGTTTCCTTTAGATTTTCCATGGGCTCTTCTATTAAACAAAATAAAAAATATCTTGTTAGAAAATATTTTCATATAATCAAAAAATATTATATAATTTAAAGGAAAATCTTTTCTAAAGAGGCAATAGTTTTCTCTTTTTCTAATTCAGCTTCTCCATCCGGAAGTTAAACATATATGAAATCTAAATGTTATTTTATGTCAAAAGAAACTCTCCAGCATTTCAAAAACTCTTTAACTGCAACCAATTGCACAGTCTTCGTGCCATTGATAGATCTTGATGTCATCATTATTATAAAGTGGACTTTGAGCAAAGTAACAGAAATCCCATCCTTAGAATGTTCATGCTTGGTCAGATACAGAATTATAAGAACACTGAACTAGAAGTCCCAAGGAGTTTTTTCTGCCTGTAAGTTTTGGGACAACCTGCTAAGAGGTCAGGTGTGTTTCTGTCTTTAAGAACAGTAAGTGAGGTCTCTTGATACTAGCAGGTTTTGTAGATAAAAGTACTGATATGAAGTTTCTTGTCTATTAACACTGTAATTCACACTTTGGTTAAGATTTTTTGTGTAGTTAATTGGTAGTATACTTGTCTAAAATAATTACAGAAGCAAAACAGAGCTTCTTTATTTCTGTCTTTCCCCTCCATTTCATTCTGATCCTGTAATGCATTTCAATATCTGGTAAGTTCAGCAGTTAACTTAGAGATAATTCCTCTGCATTCGATCTTTTATATCAAGTATCCAAAAATCACCTCTCCATATATTCTTTTGCTATAGAATGGCTTCACTGTGTTTTAGAAAGCCAGTATTCAAAAACTCTACTTTTGTATGCTTCCCTGAAAATTGGAAAACATAGAATCATTAACTTTGGAAAAGACCTCTAAGATCATCAAGTCCAACCATCTGCCCAACATTATCATGACCACTAAACCATGTCCTGAAGTGCCACGTCTATCTTGTGCACCCAAGGAAACCCTCAAACTTGTGGAAAGTGCCTTAGTAGTTTGGCTAGTGACAATAAGCAAACAAAGGTAGGTGAAAAAAAAAAGACTGAAAAAACAGATAGGTAAATAATAGAATATACTTTCTGAAGGATCAACTTTCACTTTCCCTAACTTTACCAGTTGTCTGTAAGTAGGTGAACAGTATTAGTATACCTCCGATTATATTCTACTCTCATATTTTAAATATATATGTTACCTTAGTGCTTCAGGCAGGTGTAAGTTCCTAATTAATAGGCATGTACTTTGGAGTTTGACTATAATCATATTTTACATTTAGATACTCATCATATTGTGCTAAGTAACAATAAGCCTAAATTTATCACATTCTCTGCAAACAGCAAAACATGGTAAGTAATATGAAAAGGGAAGAGTGGCTGCAAAGCTGCCTGGCAGAAAAGGATCTGGGGGTGCTGCTGGACAACCAGCTGAACACAAGCCAGCAGTGTGCCCAGGTGGCCAACAGCATCCTGGTTTGTATCAGAAATACTGTGGCCAGCAGGACTAGGGAAGTGATCGTGCCCCTGTACTCAGCACTGGTGAGTACTGTGTTCAGTTTTGGGAGCCTCGGTATAAGAAAGACATTGAAGTGCTGGACCATGTCCGGAGAAGGCCAGCAAAGCTGGTGAGGGGTCTGGAGAACATGTCTTATGAGGAGCAGCTGAGAGAACTGGGATTGTTTAGTCTGGAGGAGGCTGAGGGGAGACCTTGTCACTCTCTACAACTACTTGAAGGGAGGTTTTAGCAAGGAGATGTTGGCGTCTTCTAACAAATAAGAAGTAATAGGACAAGAAGAAATGGCCTCAAATTACACCAGGGGAGGTTTAGGTTGGATATTAGGAAAAAATTATTCTTCACCAAAATGGTTGTAATGCACTGGAACAGGATGCCCAGGGAAGTGGTGGAGTCACTATCCCCAGAAGTGTTCAAAAAACGTGTAGACGTGGAACTTCAGGATATGGTTTAGTGGTCATGTTAGCGTTGGGTTGACAGTTGGATGTGATGATCTTAGAGGTCTAAGGGCTGTAAAGCACTGGAACAGGCTACCCAGGGGAGAAGTGGTGGAGTCACCATCCCTGGAAGTATTTAAAAGATGTGTAGATGTGGTGCTTAGGGACGTGGTTTAGTGGTGAGCTGGTAGTGCAGGATTAATGGTTGGACTTGATGATCTTAAAGGTTTTTTCCAACCTTAATGATTCTGTGATTCTAAGTGATAAACAGCAAAAAAATATATCTATATCTGATATCACCAAAAAAAAAGCAAAAAATAAGTTGCAGTCCTTCATTGCTGTAATTACTACTAGTACCAATAAGGGCACATGAACTACAGTACAGAAAGACACTCCAGCCTATTTCCTGAGATAACAGCAATGTAAACACCCAGAAATTTATACATGGGAAAAAAAGTAAATGCCAACTTCCCACTGAATGCTTGGCAGGAACAGCCAGTATCAATGTCACTAGGGCTTTCAAAATGTACAGCTATGAAAACATCTCAAAAACATCCCCAAAATACTGTAACCTTAAGAATTTTCAGTGATGGATTACAAATCTAGAATTAGACTCTCAGTCTCCATCTGGTAGTAGTAGAATAAATATTAATTGTAAAATACTAATTGATTTGGGCTATTGGATTAAAATCCACACTTTTGTATCAGTTTTGAAAGGTACGTGTTTATGTACATCTATGTTTTAATATTATTTCAAAACCTGAAAAAGACTAGAAGTGTACTTGCTTCTCTTTTAACAGATACCTTAAACTGAGTTATTATATCATGCTAGAATTATTCTAATTTTGCTTAAAGAAAATCCATATTCCCAGGAGGATTTTCTTCGGTGGCAGCATCTTGTTTCTAGAGAAAGCTGATTCATCAGATCATCTTGTGAAATCTAGTCTTTTCATGGGTCAGAATAAAGACAAATTCAAGACTTTCAAGACTCTATGGACCACTCTTGAAACTCTTACAAAAGTGGAATGTCATCTTTATGTTGTATAAAAAGTACTGAATTTGGGAATTACTGATACGGGGATTAAAGTAATTCTGTCTTTTCAGAAATTAGAAGTATTATTGGTGCTTCTTTAAAATAAAAGAAAGACTATTTTAGAACCAATATGGACACCATTAAAAAATAACTGCACTATGCTAAAATTCTCAGAAGATATAAAATTTAATCTGAAGGTTCTTATACACTTTAAAACCACTACAGTCTTTAGTTTAAAATGCTTTGTATGTGAAATATTATTTTACTGTTTATTTTCACAGATGAATTAAGTATAGAATTAAGCTTATATACTTTTTTATCATATGAAATAATACTAGTCTGTCTGATTGAATGCACTACTGTCATCTTGGAATGTCGAACACATGGGAAATTATTCCTTATATCTAAATTTTCTGATAGATGTGTCATAGAAGATTCACATTTTAGGGAAATTGGGATGTTGTCTTATATTAGCAATTTTGGCTTACTGACACAAGAGTTATGACCAGTGTAAAATCGACTGTAGTATCATTTAGCTTTTTCTCATGGTCTTAACATATTTTCTTGACACATACTATTTACATAAATAATAAAGTAGTGCTAGCAGTATGTTCAAAATTTATCAGTGCAGTTAACCGTTAAAGTGAAGCCATCATTTTAAGCATGCACCTCTAGAAAAATCTGGGGAGGGGTTTATTAAAGAATATTATTTTCAGAAGTTTGTCATTCAGGGAACTACTTTGTCAAAAATTACAAGTACTCAGTTTCCACTGAACGTGGAAACACTAGGATTACATCCAATTTGTCAGACTGTGTAAATGAAGATTTTATTCCAGTTTAATAAATTCTCTTTAGACTTCAGGTCACATACTGTGCTAAGAGAGCTAAAAAGGAATGTGTACTTGCTCCTCTTTTAACAGATACCTTGAACTGGGTCATTAAATTATGCTACTCATAACAGAATTATTCTAACTTTTAAAGAAAATCCATCTTCCCAGGAGGATTTTCTTAGGTGGCAGGCATCTTGTTGTTTATCTAGGGAGAGCTAATTCTTCAGATCATTATGCCAAATCCAGTCTTTTCATGGGTCATAAGGAGACAAGCTGTCAAATTTTATAAATAAACTTCTGGATTATTTCTAGCTTCTGAATAAAAGCCAAAAGGCAATGCACTCAGTCATTAAAATGTTTGAGAGAAAAAATTAGTAGATACAGGAAGCAATTAAGTGTCTGATAATTTTCAATATCTACAAAAGTATCATGTCTGTAGAGGCTGATATTTTCAACGGTAAGTGTATAAAAAACTCGTCAGTCTTCAGTAATAACAGTTTTTGGTCAAGTCACGTTTCTGTGTGTATGAAATCTATTTTGGGAATTTGTTTACTGAGCCTGACTTTCAGACATGTTTTATTTTATATGCGTATACATGTCATGTCAGGTGTGAAGTGTACAACCCTTTTTAAATGGCACAAGAGAGAGATTAAATCAATTTCTTAACCAGACTGAGATTTAGAAACAGACCTGTGGCTAATTATGTGAGATATTCATATAACTAATGTGAAGCTCACAGATTTGGAACCAGTCATAGTCACAATTTCAAACATACCCATTTCACCTTCATGAAAGTAATAATTTTGATAAATTGTGTCCACATTCAGAGTCTGATAAAATGCCCTATAATGTTAACAAAATCAATCTGTTGACAACTGATTGTGTATCACATTGCAAAGTTAAAGTATTAAAAATCAAGTCCGAGATGTAATTTTACCCTATGAAACATTCTATTTGATTTGTTCATCACCGTGTCCATGCCCTAGACTGATAAAAGATGCTTGAGTTCTTTCAAAGGAATTCTGTTTATTGGAGAGCAGAAAAGTGATAAACTGAAAAGGGATCACTGAAATACAGGGCATTCTTACTCAACACAACACTTGGGTTTGAGGCAGTAGCACAAAATTTTGGACTACCCGCACTGCAGAACGTTTTTTAGCTGAAATGATGTGGCTGACATGCCTGCTGTTAAACCAGGGCAGATAATGATTTTAAGAAATAGTGGTTCTTTCTTAGAATAGGATAAGGTCATATTTCCAGCTCTAAAATTTATGAGAATAATTTTCAGGAACTTTCTTATCTGGAAGTAATATTTTTGGTTCTGCTTTCCTTTTTTTATTTTTTTAATTTGTGCTTTCATCTAGTGAAATTTGGATTACTTTGGTATAATTGAGGCTAGAGTTTGACCTGCATAGCTGGGGTTTTTTTTCTATGTTGCTGAAATTTTGGCAGGTCTGTCAAAAACAACAAGAAAAATCTAGGGAGTATTCATGTAGATAGGAACATTGAAAGTTCCATAAATCATGCCACTTCAGTTTGTATTTAAAAATTTTGTTAGTCCAGATATCCTTTCCTACTCAGATAAATTTTTCTCTTCCTACAAAATTAGATTTAAAGATTATGGTAAGTAAGATATACAATAATTATCTAAAAAGCACAGACTATAATAAGGTCTAGAGGTCCAAGGAATTATGTCATTAAATTAGTGAAGATATTAAACATTTGTGTTAGTTATGCAAAGTTCATCAAAATGAGTCTCTAAATATAGAATGGAAATGGGTCAGATTCAGGAGAATATGCTTACTTCGTAGGAACATTATGAGCACAAAATACTCGATCCCTAGAAAATAATCGTGCAGCTGATCCAAATTCACATTAGATGATCTCAACACATTCTTTAAACCATCTTATCATAGATACAGAGTCAAATATCATGTACTGGTGTGAATACATGCTTTTGAATTATAAGCTAAGAGAAAACAGCCCTATCACAATTTACCATCTGAACAGATAGAGTGTTTACTTAGTGCCAAACAAACCATAGTGAGGGTAGATATTTTTCCATGATATTCACTCAATATGACAAAAATATAGAATCACACAGAATCACAGAATGGTAGGGGTTGGAAGGGACCTCTGGAGGTCATCTAGTCCAACCTTCCTGTCCAAGCAGGTTCACAGAGAGCAGGTTGCACAGGAATGCATCCAAGCAGGTTTTGATACTCTCTAGAGAAGGAGACTCTACAACCTCTCTAGGCAGCCTGGGCCAGTGCTCCATCACCCCCAAAGTAAACATAGAAACTACTTTATATAGATAAGTAGCTAAGATTATGCAATGGCCATATTCAAGATCTCATAAATCTGAGATACAGATGTATTTGGAAGAATAATTTGAACTCAATAGCATAAAATTTGAAGATGCTTTGATCTTACATCCAGAAAGTAATTTGGGGGTCATAAGGGTTTAAGTGTCGTTACCTTAAAATACCTGTATTTGGAAAGGATAAACAGTGGATAGCTTTAAATTTTTGATATTTTACTAATTTGAAATAAAATGTTTACCTTTTTGAAACAGTCATTCTGAAATATTTTCTGAATACTCTTAAGCAAAAAGGTAGATGTTAAGTGCTAAAAATGTGGAACCTTCCTTTAGGCTGACATAACATAAAAATACATCACATAGGAAGTACTCATCAAGAATGGAAAAATGATGTACAGAGAAATTTTAAAACTTATGTCCTCAATAAAAAGCTAAGATATTTAGGTACATTGTCAAAAGGCTAATTATGTGCCTAGATAGGATTTAGGTACCTGAGCAATTCTGAGGATTTAGATATGCTTCTGTGGAAATAAATCATTAGGCTGAAATTATAGACAGTTTTAAATTAAAAGATTAATATTCCATGTCATTTAAGTTATATCAATAATAATCTTTATATGGCTCTGCAGTGTCTTGGTAAAATATTATGACATTTTTGGGGCATTAGAAGGCTGAGAAGTATGTCAGAGTTTGAATAAAATTAGCCCATATCCTTTGGAAGTAAACTTGGATCTTGTTTCTTCCCTTAATTCCTCCATCTCTTTTTACAGTTTATTAGTACACTGCATTCCTGATGTGTACTGAGCTGAAATGAATTTTAGTGCTAGAGCTTACAGATCTTTCTACAACTCCAGAATGTTTCCTTTTCTCATGATGAAGAAATATATACTTACACATCTATCAAAGGCCACTCTGTTTTCCATCACTGCACTGGTTTAGCTGACTGTTCCCTTTTTATGCACAGAGCCCCCATTGCTTCTAGTGTCTGTTTTTCTTTTATCATAAATCCCAGTCCCCACAGAATAGGAAGATATTTGTTCACATTACTTATGTTTTCAAGTAGGAACATGAAGTTCAGATTCTGAAATATGTTTGAAAAGTCAGAGCGTTGTTATTAGAAGGAATTCAAACTTCTTGTAACACTGACATGAAACATTGCACTCATTGTTATGGGAGAAGGTCAGTAGTTCAGGTAGAATCTGTATTACTGACAGCTCCAAAAATGAAACTAAAGGAGTACAGATAATATATTTTTAAAGCACCTTTCTCTATGCTCAGTTACATGTTATTCTTAAAAGTGTGGTGGCCTTGCAGCAGAGACAATGAAGGCAGTGATTTATAGAACAGGCTTATCACACCATGTATTAAAAAGTGAAAGGAAAATGAAGTCCTGGATTTCATAGTTACTCCTCTTCATTTTGCCTTTTTTTAAGGAACTGAGTACTACAGAGAGAGGTTGCTAATAGGTGTGTATTTTTTAATGGCTGGGGTCCTACCAGTAGAAGATGGCCACTTACTCTTACTGAAAAACAATCTTTATAGACAAAATTATGCTGGCAGAATCCTAATAACAAGATAATATGCAATATCACTGCAATGATTAAATTACTAAATTGATTTGATCATAGTCTGAAATAATAAAATGCATTAATTATGTTCTGATTGGCGTTTTTTCTTAGATGCCAAACAAGTGTAAAAGTCTGAAGATCATCCTAATTCTTGGAACAAGCCAGAATATTTGAATTTCCCATTCTAAAATAGTATATGAACTCTTAAATATCTACACTAGGTTAAATCATAAAATCATAGAGTTGTTCTGGTTGGAAGCGACCTTCAAGGTCATCAAGTCCAACTGTTAACCCAGCACTGACAGGTCACCACTAATCCATGTCCCTAAGTACCACATCTACACATCTTTTAAATTCCTCCAGTGACAGTGACTCCACCACTTCCCTGGGCAGCCTGTTCCAGGGCTTTATAACCCTTGCTGTGAAATATTTTTTCCTAATATCTGATCTAAACTTCCTCTGGCACAACTTGAGGTCATTTCCTCTTGTCCTATAGTTTTGTTTTCTGTTTGCTAGGGAAATATTTGGACATAGACAGTTTTCTATTTTATTAATTTAGATTGCGGTGTGGTCAACACAGGCAATTGCTTTAATGTTTTGCTGATTTACGGTGTTCATCATATGTGACTAGTTCATTATGCCGGATTAAAAAATTTCTGTCTAAAATGATGGTGAGACAAAGGACAAGATTTTCTAAGCAGTGGAACCAAACAACTCTTGTTTGGTTATCTAACATTATAATATAATTACTACATTATAGATTGCTCTTCTGTGGATGTGGAATGCAGTGGTATGTTGCATTGACAGTTTTCTGAGCTCAAGCATATCACGTTCTCTTGGGAAAAATGGTTCCATTGATTAATTTTTTTTTGTCAAACAGTAAGAAATCGTATTTTATTATCATGTTACAAAAGAGTAATTATTTTCATGAGTGCTATCATTTACGTTACACCAACCAACCTAAATATGCAGGCATGTAGTTAAGACACATTATTTGGAAACCATGACTAAGCTAATTTTAGCAGCAACTGAAAAGAATTCTTATTAATTACTGCCAAGGACCAAGCTGTTGGATACCGTAAGTATGAGATTAATGACTCTATGTTCCAAGATTACTTTAAAGGAAAAGATTATCCCTTACATTCTTGAAAATTCCACTACAAAAACTTAACCCTATTAACTGCTGCACAAGCACCAGGTAGTTGTAGGCTCATGCTTTCCCTTCTGTATCATAATTATTGAATTATATTAATATGCATATATGACTCTAACCAGTCACTAGTAAGTGACTGGTTTTCATCTTGAAATTGCTGAAATGTATCTCACTACTAAACACTGAATGGACTAACATGAGACTTGGAATATTCAATGGTACACAATCAGTGCATCAGCAATGCAGTTGTGGAGCTGGAAGTGAACAAGTTTAAGCATTGCAGCTCGTACTGTCAAAATACCCAGCTGTTGAGGAATTTGAGTTACACATCCAATCTTCCTTAATGATGCAGAATTAGGTGAAAATCTGCAGACAGTTCGAATGTAGTTGGGAAGATGCTCTATAATATCTTAATCTAGCTATTGTGACTTTCAATAATAGCAAAGAGTGAGCAGCAAGGCAATGCACACTGCACACTTAGACATGCAAAGCTTAGAAGACATCTCCCTCGTATTCTGTCAATTTAGATGGCTGTTTAGATGAGAATCCGGAATCCTGCAGTCAGGTGTGCCTGAGCTTCTCTCATCAAAAATGGCAGTTGTGCCTAGTGCCCAAGAAACTCGGTGAGGTTACATCTCAGAGTTAGCACTGCAATCAAAACACCCTCACAAACTGCCTTTTCAGTCACCTATTGGGCAAATAAAATTTTAGGTGGAGATTACATGCATCTGCAAGTTTACTGAGCTCTATTCCCACCTCTTAAGCAACAGCTCGCTCAATTAAATTTTGGACATTTCTCTGTGTGTCAAAACCAAAATTTCTCACTGTGTAGCTGTTTTCACTCACAGAAGCTTATGCATTCAGTGATTTTAGGTGTCCTCAGGGGCAGACTCTGGGAGTGAAATTTTGAAGTGAACTTCAACCAAAAATAAGTAAATACCCAGCTAGGTAATTTGTGATCTTTCT
Source organism: Ceryle rudis (assembly GCA_033439905.1). Lineage (NCBI taxonomy): Eukaryota > Metazoa > Chordata > Aves > Coraciiformes > Cerylidae > Ceryle > Ceryle rudis. The sequence goes on along the minus strand of JAAGNO010013826.1, from coordinate 2,543 downwards.
GTAAATTTTCTATGAACCTAGGTCTTAAATGACATTTTATCCTTCCGGGGGCATTCCCAGAGAAACCGCGGGAGATTTAAATGCAGTGAAACTGGAAGTGGTGCTCAGACCGTGAACAGTGAGACAGCTGCATTCGCGCTTGTTGGTGCGCGACCAACAAGGTGTGTGGCGGGTGGTGCATGAGGAGTCTGTGTGAAGTGCAGCAGCCACAGGCAGACAGGTTGGATATGGTGTCCACTCAGGCAAAAGTGGTAACCTGTTCTAAACAGGGTGCAGCAACCCAGACAACACTGCCATGGAGGCATGTGGCTGTCCAGGTCCTTGGCTGCAGGGAATGCCACAGCCTGTCTCCAGTGCTGGATGACAGCATTAACAGCAGGTGTGCAAGCTGTGACCAAGTAGATCTGGTTTGCATGGTGGCTAAGCTACAGGATGGCATTAAGAGGTTAAGAAGTGTCAGAGAATCTGAGGAGGAGATAGATTGGTGGAGTTGTACTCTACCATCCCTGAGGCAGGTACACTAGGAGACAGAAGAAAAAATGAGCCTCTGCCCTCCTGCCACCACACTAACAATAGCAAGCAAGATGAGGGAAGGTGGAAGCAGGTTCCTGCTTAGGGTGGCAGGCACCCACCTACGCTTCCTACAGCCCCCCCCTCAGATACAATTACAGAATAGGTATGAGGCTCTGGAGGTAGAGGGGCAAGCTAATGATGACACAGATGATGGCCTATCTGGGTTGGGGGAGCGGCCCAAGGCAAGACGGCCTACTCGTATAACAACCTCTTCCATTAAGAAAACAAGAAGGGTAGTTGTTGTGAGTGACTCCTTCCTCAGAGGAATGGAGGGCCCTATCTGATGACCAGACCCAACCCACAGGGTCTGTCTCCCTGGGGCCCGGGTAAGAGACTTTACAAAAAAGATCTCTAACTTGGTAGGTCACTCTGATTACTACCCATTACTGATCTTTCAGGTGGGTAGTGAGGAAATCGCCACACAAAGTCTGAGGGGAATCAAGAATGATTTTAGGGCATTGGGGAGACTAATACAGAACTCGTGAGACCAAGTAATCTTCTCATCCATCCTGCCAGGCACACAAAATGATGAGGGAAGAAACTGGATAATCTCAGAGATTAATACCTGGCTCCAGGGTTGGTGCTACCAACAGAACTTTGGGTTCTTTGACCATGGCTCAGTATACACAACACCAAGCCTGCTGGCAGGAGATGGGGTACACCTAATTAAGCATGGGAAAAGGATCTTCTCACAGGAGTTAGCAGCCCTCATTGAGAGGGCTTTAAACTAGAATCGAAGGGGGAGGGGAACAAACCTGGGACTGCTAAAGGTAAGCCTTGGGGGGACAAGATAAGCCTTGGTTGGAGGTGATACCCGTGCCTCAGATCAAGTGCATGTATGACAATGCCTGTAGCATGGGCCATAAACAGGAGGAGTTCGAAGCTATTGTGCACCGGGGAAACCATGATATAATTGCCATCACGGAAGTGTGGTGGGATGACTCGTGTGGCTGGAGTGCCTCAATGGATGGCTACAGGCTCTTTAGAAGGGATAGTCAAGGAAAGAGAGGTGGAGGGGTAGCATTATATGTTGAGTGTTTTGACTGTCTTGAACTCAGTGTTAGACACACCAAGGTGGAAAGTCTATGGATAAGGAGGAAGGGGAAGGCCAATGCGGCTGATGTTCTGGTGGGAGTCTGCTACAGACCACCCGACCAGGATAAAGACACTGATAAGATATTCTTTCAACAGCTTGGAGATGTCTCACATTCACTAGCCCTTGTTCTTGTGGGAGACTTCATCCTACCAGATGTCTGCTGGAAGTACAACACAGCAGAAAGGGGCCAGCCCAGGTGGTTTCTGGAATGTGTGGATGACAACTTTCTGTTGCAGCTGGTAACAGAGCCTACCAGGGGTAGTGCCCCACTAGACCTGCTCTTTACAAAAAGGGAAGGGCTGGTGGAAGATGTGGTGGTTGGAGGTTGTCTGGGGCACAGTGATCATGATGTGATAGAATTTTCAATGGGTGGTGAAGATAGGAGGGCTGTCAGTAAAAACTCTACCTTAGACTTCTGGAGGGCTGACTTTGGTCTACTCAGGACGCTGGTTCAGAGAGTCCCTTGGGAAGCAGCCCTCAAAACCAAAGGGGCCCGCGAAGGCTGGACTTACTTTTAGGATGAAATTATGAAGGCACAGGAGCAGGCTGTCCCTATGTGCTGAAAAATGAGCCGGCAGGGTAGAAGACCGGCCTGGTTGAGCAGGGAGCTTTTGCAGGAACTCAGAAAACAAAGAGTGTATCAACTTTGTAAGAAGCGGCAGGTGAACCAGGAAGCGTTTAAGGACATTGCAAAGTCATGTAGAAAGAGAATTAGAGATGCAAAGGCTCACTTGGAACTTAGGCTGGCCAACTCTATCAAGGATAATAAAAAGTGGTTTTATAAATACATTAATAAGAAAAGAAGGGCCAGGGAAAATCTCCATTCCTTACTGGATGAAGGGGGGAACATAGTAACGAAAGACAAGGAAAAGTC
>JAAGNO010013824.1:92924-148392 GCA_033439905.1 Ceryle rudis | reverse complement strand
GGTTGGGTAAAGTACACCGTGACAGAAGGCTCATGCAGTGCACTCTATGAGTTTACAACTAACCATCCCCACCCCCCCCCCCCCTCCCAAAAAAAAAAAAAAAAAAAAAAGGTCCTAAATCATCTGAGATCTGAACTACTAAATAGTATCATGGTAATCTGAGGCAGAAGATGGATTTGTAAATCTGCTTCTCTGATTTATGAAAAGCATATACTTGTTGAGATTCAGGAGGAAACAAAATGGTTATAGATTTCATTTGATGATTAATATATAATAGATAGCTTAGAGGATAAACTTCTTTCCATTTTGGAACTGGAATTCAGCTTAAATAGGAAAATAAAATTTGAATTATGAGTCTGTCACTAGACTTTCTACGTGGAGAGTGTTCGGTTGTATGCAAAAGCTTGAGGGAGGAGACATGTTTGTCTTTTTTTCCATCAGATGTTGAATTATCTCTTCAGTTGCCATTGTTATCAATTTGGTCAGTAAGTCCTGAGTATTACTGAAAATTCATTGATTGGTCTTTCACGATTCAGTCTGCTTTTTAGCCTGTGAATGAAAAAGGCATATTCTGAGGGGACAGGAAGCAAGGGGAGGGGAGAGCAAGAGATTAACGTGTTTCCTGAACCAACCATATGAGAGTAAAGGGGAAAATGTCTTTACCCTGACAGTATGTGGTTCAATCCACCATGCAATGGTGCCAATCTTTTCATACTTCTTTTCTTTGTTAGTCTTGAAGCTTACTTTCCATGGTGTTTTCATTTCTATTAAAAAAAAAATCATTTTTATTAAAAAACCCAACCAATCAACAACCAACCAACCAACAGGCTCCCCCACCCTCCACCCCCCAAAACACCACAACATTTCTCATCACTATTTTGGGGGAGAAAAATTTGGTGATTTGCAACATGAAACATCAGGAATCAGAATAGCACCAAGAGGCCCAATGTTTATTATTTCAAGAGTTACGATTTTTAAGCCGATGTGATGATTCTTTGGGGTTTGACTTATTTTCTTTGAATACTTAAAGATGCTACTAAGGCAAATTTTCTTTTTTAAACACACTTTCGCTGAGTAACTTCCCATCCTAGCAGTCTGGCAACTATTTAATACTCTGCATGTCAGAAATTCCCATTTTAGACATGACTCTCTTTCCATCAAAGCTGCAGCCGTACTTCACAATTTCACTTATTAACAGCCTAGTCAGATAATTGGGTATGCCCAGCTCATTAAAAATAAAATATTGATGTTTTCTTAGAGCGGATGTAATTATCTTGCCCCCACAGGGAACAGGCAGCATAAAGGAGGGAGGGTGTGGTCTGAAACACATCCTGCTATGCACCTGCTCACTGCTTGGCAGCAAAGGAAATTAGGGACTCCTAGTGCAGTTGCAATAGTTGAAGGTGGGAATATGGAGGAAGAGATTTCCTTTCAAGCCTGAAAAACACAAATTGGCACTTTTTAAAGATTATTTTTTTAAACTTGAGTTCAACAGGATAATGCCACAGTGCTTCTCTCTAGTGTACGTTACTATGCTATAGTATACTCGCTATGGTTTACGATCACAAACATTTCATTCCAGTAAGAGATGTCTTCTCTGACTTTGCAGCATAGGAGAATCAATGGTGCACTTCCCTCATTACTGCTTCACGTGCAGTTACTCAAGACAAAATTTCTACAGGTGAAAACATACATACAGCTCCAGTTTGTCTTTTCCGAGATTTTTTGCAGCTATTTCTTTGAGACCTCACCTGGAATACTTGAGACTTCACCTGGAATACTGTGTCCAGCTCTGGAGCCCTCAGCACAGGAAGGACATGGACCTGAGGGAGCAGGTCCAGAGGAGGGCCACAAGGATGATCAGGGGGCTGAAGCACCTCTCCTACGAAGACAGGCTGAGAGAGTTGGGACTGTTCAGCCTGAAGAAGAGAAGGCTCTGGGGAGACCTAATAGCCACCTTCCAGTACCTGAAGGGAGCTTACAAAAAGCCTGGAGAGGGCCTGTTTACAAAGGCCTGGAGTGAAAGGACAAGGGGTAATGGTTTCAAATTAGAAAGGAACGGATTTCGATTAGATGTAAGGAAGAAGTTCTTTACCATGAGGGTGGTAGGACACTGGATCAGGTTGCCCAGGGAGGTAGTTGAGGCCCCATCCCTAGAGACATTCAAGATGAGGCTTGATGAGGCTCTGAGGCTCTGAGCCACCGGCTCTAGCTGAAGATGTCCCTGCTCTCAGCAAGGGGATTGGATTAGATGACTCCAAGAGGTCCCTTCCAACCCAGACATTTCTGGGATTCTATGATTCTATGATTTGGTGTCCTGTACTTCTCTCCGTAAGGCTATCAAATCCAGTCGGTATAGGTCATCAAACGTGTGACCAGACAGCAATGATGTCTAGCTACCACTGATCTGCTGGTGAACTAGGAGCACTGGATATGTCCTTGTCCTCCCATGCCCCACATTACCCCATTTGTCCAATGTCCAACTGTGTGAGATATTTCAGTGGTACTGTGCTGGCAATAGATTTTAATTTCCTGTTGTTAAAAATGAGGGAGTAAGTATCAGGGGAAAAAAAATGCCACACTTTTTGCTTCCTGTTTTTTTTCTGGCTGTTTTAAATGAGTGGTAGAAGACTGACACAGAAGAAAATCTGAAATATCAGAGAGCATTTAACTTGGATGTCCTGTCTCATTGCCCTGTTTTAGGTACACAGGGCCTCGCATCTAATTGAAAGTAAGTGTGATGAAGTCTTCTAAGCTCTTTGTTTGCTACTGAGAATACTTCCCATGGCTCACGTATTTGTCTAGGAAAACATAGCAGTGAACACTGCATATTGTCAAAAATTGATCTTTTCAGTAGTGTTGGCTTTTGTATTCACTCAACATCCGTGCATGGGCCTCGGCCCATTTTTTTTCATAATTTTGCCTATAACTGTGGTTTTCTCATGAAACTCTCCTGTTCCTTTTGCTCTGTGGTGTATTCTAGCTGCTTTTCTTCCTGCCTGGAGCCGTGCTCCCATGCCATCTCTGTTGAGGGTTCAAGCGCTTGGCAACAGACTGCTGGGTACTTTCACTGTTCAGAAGGTGCCCTGCATTTCCTTAAAGCTAGAACCTCTCTCATAGTCTTTTAGCACAGCATCATACAGTGGAGCAGTCTGTATTGAGGCACTGGACACTACCTCCTCTGGGGAGGTGCAGTGTTTAGTATAGGCAGGCATGCAATATTCTGACAGTTTTGGTTTGCTCTCTTTTACTAGTGTTTGAGAGTGCAAAGACAGACATGTAAGCCACTGAAGAACTTCATCAACGTATGCTTCCAGAAAGAACAATAATTGCTTTACAGGGAAGAATCCCATGTGTTTCTGTTGAAAGTTGCTCTCTGAAAGCCCACAGTCTGTATTTGAGTGTGAGGCAAATAAGCATTTCTGAGTGACAGGTTTTGGTTTTGTAAAGTAGTGCTCCTCTGCGCCACCTCCTGTATGTACAGAAGCCTTGATCCAGAAGACTTTGGCACTAGGAAGTATCACAACATCATCTGAGAAGAAACAACCTCCTTGCAGTTTTCAAGCCTGAGGGCTGTGGTCTGGCTGTAGGGTCATATCAGTTTGTTTTGCTTCCAAGTTGAGCTATTACCAGCTTAAAAGCTGAAAAAAAATCCTTACATGCACTCTCTTCTCTGCTTCTCTCTCTTCACTGCTAAGGGATTTTTCTGTTTCTGAGCAAGGCTCCTGTTCTGGTGTGCCACAAATGATGTATATAGCTCTGCAAAAATGGCTGGAGGCAGCATTATAATTTCACAAGTTTGCTTCTGCAGTCAGCTCTGAAGTGCTTCATATGGAGGTCAATGATATATGTCTCTTGAGTAGAAATTAGGGAAAATAGAGTAAAATCAGCAGGTCTTGTTCCACTTGCATTTTAAGACCATATTGTCTTTGACTTGGCGAAGATGGGTCCCTCTCACTGTTAGCAGGACTTAAAACTCAACCACTTCCAACATGCCAGTAAAAAAACCCTAGAAGATGGCCTTTAAACAGACCCATTCCTCCTTAGGCAGACGGTGAAATAAATGGTCACGTTTCTGAAAAAGCTGGCCATGTTGTGGCTATAACTGTCACAGTAGGAATTGCTGGGCCCTGAGCACTTTGGTATATCTGGCCTTTATTTGGATAATGGAAGCTGAGCAGTTTGGAAAAATCTGTCCCTAATTATTGGTGCAAAGCCCTTGAAAATCTGGCCCCAAGCTTTTCTCAAATAAAATCTGGCCTCATGGGCATGACACTGTCAGAAGCAGTGCCTGGCATAAAGTGCTTCTTATCCTTTTCAGTGATTTTGTCCTCCTGTGAAGTTTCTAATTTATTTTAATTGCTTTAAAACTTTTTAAATGAGGCTATTTAATGGCTAGGATTTTGACTTATGGATCGAAGCTTCAGTGCACTCTGCATTAAATGGCGTGTATTTCGTTATGCCCAAATTCTATTGTTATGCCTGCCCTTTGTGCCGGCTTTTCATTTTCCAGTTTGGGGGTAGTTGCATTTCTAGGGCTCCCATCTGTCATAATTTAGTGTTTCTTCAGCACTTTTTCTCATCTTAGAAAGCCATTCAGCATGTCCAAATATTGCTTTATGCCTGCATGGACAATGCTCGCTGTCTTTGGATGCGTCTATTCTGTTTTACAAAGAGAAATGTTGCGGTACATCTGAGTGCGGGCTGAAGGCAAAGATGTCTCTTTGAGCCACTGGGTTGTAAAGAGATGAACTCACTGGCTGTCCTCTCTCAAAGCCTTTTAGGAGCCTGACTGTTCATGGGGGATTCTTTGCATGGACCACAATTGAGCACAGTTCTTCCTGTGATTGCTATTTTGCAGAGGATAGCACTATGTAAAGCTAGGCATGGAGTTTTGTTGCATTGAAATTCATGTCCCTGATACCCGTTGGTTAGAACTAAAAGGCTGAATTCGCATCTTGTTAATTAAGTCTTTCTGGATGTGCTTTCAAGTGGGTACCATTTTGGATGGCGTTCCGAATGGTCCTGTCTGCTATCTGAAGTGATATTCTTCACTGCTCTTCCTTGCTAGTGAGCAGCAGAAAGAAAGGTCCCTTTGAAACCACATCTTCCCACAAGCAGGGAAGGGGAACGAGGTCAAAGCAAGCAAAGAGGCAAATGTGCAGTGCAATGAGTTAGAACTAGGCCACAAGACCCATCTTACAACTCCAATTGTTGAGAAAATGGTCAGAACTCTCTAATAAGTGAGGAAGTAGAAGCCTCTGTCTCTGTTTCATTAGGACGACAACACATTCAGTGACACAATACCTGCATAAAGCCAAAAAAGGGGAGTGTCCATTCCACTGTCTTAAGATGAGTCCAGTGCAGGCACAGAATTTTTATACATCCCTTGGCAAATCATGAAGCTTTTGTGCCTCAGTTTCCATTTGTAACACAGGAATCATAATACCTGTCTTTCTCAGAGTCACTCTGAATAATTTTTACAGCATTCTTTTCACTCACTTTTGTAAAAGCAAACTCCTTGCATTTGTAAAATTAGCAGGGGATATGTGTCTAGGAAGCAGCATTCAAGAGGACTGTCAGCTTTGTGTAGACTATAGTATGCTAAGCTTAATTATTAGGGCAGTAGTATTTCTTTAATGTAGATAAGTACCTAGATATCTAAGCCCAGAATTGTTTTAGTGAGAGAAGTGCCACAGATTGCATGGCCAGTGCCACTTCTTATTTAGTGGCCCAGCTACATGAGATTCCAGTGTAGGTTTATGCTACTGTAGAAATTGAAGTGGTGAGTTTTTAGCTCCAGGAAAGTCAGTTGCTACGTTCTTCGCTTTCAATGAAACTAAAATTTCAACTCAGAAGTTTTAGTGGGAGATACTTTGAGTTATATTGGTTTGCTTTTCACCTTACTTTGATTTTGTTCTAAGCCAGATCTGGGAGGTCTTTCTGGTGAGTGTTTGGTTTTTAGGGGGTCACTTCTCCCATTTTGCACAGCCATTGCACCAGAAGTGGCAGCAGAGAAAAGGCTCAGTAGGGACTGAGATAACAGGAATGACTTGAAACCAGGCAGAGGTGCATGGAAGCAGTTGGGGATGTCTGAGTGTTGGAATGAAAGCATATGTCATTAAGTCAGGAGCACTGTGTACTTTCTGGAAATATGACTGGTAAGAAAGAGGGATATCTTTGCTACTTCTCACTCAGTATCTGCATCTACTCACATCTGTGCTAAATTTCAGATGCATTTAGCCCTGCTTTCCTTTTCCTTCAAAAAGCAAGGAACCATGAGCAGAATGCAATCTGGAGATGTTTCTCTGCCTGTATTCTGCCAGCTTTTCTGGGAAAACAAGGCCTGTGTGCTAAGTGCTAGGTAGAATTCGGACAGATGGGTTGTCAGCAGCCTAACAGATACATTCATCTCATTCTGATACTTTCATTAATTTATTTATATATTTTAAAGACACCCCCTTTTCCCCTGGCAATTTTAAACACAAAACAATAATTAAGAGTGTCTGAAGCAGCTCCAGATGGATTAGGGATGTCTCCCAAGAGGTCAGCTGACATTTTCACTCTCTCAAAGTCCCTGCTCAGCTGCCTCTTCAACCAGCAAACCTTGATTCCAGTGGCCATCTGATTAAACAACAAAGCATCAGCGAGTACTAAAAGTCACTTCTCTTGGGCCAGACTGCGCTGACAGCAAGGGCAGAAACAGAAAATGATGAAAGGGGAAGAAGTCTTTTGGTGCAAAACTTGTCTCTTGATACTATACAGAGAGCTGGAAGATGAAATGTTTTCCTTTGTATGATCCTGGCTGGTCTGCTGCTTGCTGTGTCCTAATAGCCTGGATCCTGGTTGTAAGTAGACAGAGGTTTGATTTGTATCCTCTGCACCACTGTGTGTGTATGTGAGGTTGTACAAATAAGGGCTGTTAACTCCATGATTAGACTCCAGTATCCAAACATGAAATGATGTGAAATGACGTTTTACAGAAGTTCCTCTGTGAGACATTATCACAGCCCCCTGCAGCATCCTTGCCCCCTCTGTATCTCTCTGGCAGCTCCCCTTGATTGTGAGCTACAGGGTGCGCTTGGTGCTCTGCCTCAGCTTGCATGTGCAACCTAGCTGATACTCATCTCCTGCAGTTCCCAGACCCCTCTGCCTTCCCATCCCAGGGCTCCCCATAGCCAGCTCTGCACCAATCCCACCAGCCTGCCATGCTGGTCTCTCAGGCAGCAGTAGCCTCCAAAACAGGTACTGGTTCACCCTGCTAGGGCAGTGCCACGCTAACACGATTATGCTGCTTTCAGAACTGGATTAGCATCCCTTTCCAAATAACAGGTGAGGGGGGCTTTGTGGGACAGCGTGCAGAAATACGTGCTTGAGCTGTTGCTTGATGTGTCTGCCCTTGTGACTCATGGAGCTAGTAATGTTGCCAATTTTAGGGTTCTTTTTTCAAGAGTGTTGTTATAGTTGGTATATTTCTTAAAGACATGGTTCTTGGTGACATGCTATTACATGAAAATCCAACCTACTGTTATTTTCTTTTCGAAGGAAGTTTCTAGTCCTTCTGGGTGAAAAGGTGGACAGAGTAGATTTATGAAAAGGAGATATGAAAAGGAAGGGAGAGAGAGGTAAAGAAAAATTACAATTTGTTGTGAGGGTTTGGTTGTTGTTTGGTTTTTTTTAAAGCAGCCATATTTATTAAGGCAAACATTCTGCATTTGGAGGAATGTGATAGATTTCTTTGACTATTTAAGGGCACCTTTTTCAAGGGAGATTTGCCACTTCCATACTACCTCACAACAGTAATTTCTTTTGTGATGTCCATATCCTGCAGCAACTACCACCAAAACATGGACATGGTTGGTTTTAGTCCTTGCTGAGACTAGATGACTCTAGTTCAGGTATTTGACTGGCCTGACTTTTAGTTTTCAAACCTGTACTCTTTCTCTGTGTGGGAGGCAATTCTCAAATCACACCCGAGTCCTGACCCTTGGCTAACGGAAGACAGTTACAGAATTCACCAAGGGCTCTTTAGTCAGCAGGCTGGGCAAATATAGTTGCTCTACTCCTTCTCTCTCACATTTGCCTTTTAATTTTTGCATCTGAATTATGAAATGCCACCTCTACTAGCCACTACCAGGAGCAAGGAACATTAATATTGATGTTGGAAGGCCTTGCTGCACAGCAGCAGGGTGATTTAAGGGTGAGAATGATTAGGGATAGTATCGGAGTAAATAAATTCAAGGTCCAATTTATTTTTTTCTTTCATCTAGCTTTTTTTTTTTTTTGTCAAGACAGAATTAATAAAATAATTTAAAAGAGAGGAAAAAAGTTAATCGACAGATTGTCTAAGCTGCTGACTTGATTAGTTTGTAGCATTTCCTGCCTTGCTGGCTTCTTTCTATCCTTCCTGCCACCTGTCAGGACGAAGGCAATGCAACAAGGTCTGCTGCGAATAGAGCTGTGCTGTCTGGATGGCAGCAAGTCTCTGTGTGGAAAGGAAGAGACTGGATGGCAAAGAGGTTTGGGAGAGGGGCTTGCAAGCCTGTGGTGGAGAGTAGAAAAAATGTCAAAGCCTGTCTATTGTGTGTGTTTCTCAGAAAATTGAATGTGCCAGGCTGATTCTGGACTTTATTCTTGTGGTGGAAGCTTTTATGACTACCTTTATTACCTTTTTCTGTAAATAAGTCAGAGCTAGTCTTTTAAGTTTCCAGCTGTGACAGAGGAGACAGTGACACTGCCCTCATTCTTTGCCTGTGATGATAAGCAGGAACATTGTGCCTTGTTCTCCTGCCTCCACAGTCACTGTGATCTGTTCCCATATGTGCTCTGGGGACAGGCACAAACCTCGTGTGTGCCAGCCATGGCAAGGGATGGGAGTAAGAATTTATGAGCAGCTGCTAAGATGGCAGTGTTTATTTGAGGATGCATTGTAAAGCCTGAGAGCATGGAGAGTAAGAAAGGGCTCCTTTCAAAGGTATGTACCTTCTTGCAAGATGGTGGAGGCAGAAGCGGTAGGAATGGAGTGGATGATGAGAGTGGTTTCTGCACCATGGCCATCCAGCTCCCCGGGCAAGGAGAGCTGCGCTCGTACAGGTCACCTCACCAGCGATCTCAGCTGAGCCATCCCCTCTCCGTGGCAAGTGGAAGAGTGAACTGATGGCAGGATCTTGTGGCGCTTGTTTTTTGCAGCTAAGCGTGCAGGCAGGGCAGCAGCGTGAGACACATTTTTGTAGAGTTAGCAGCTTGTTTTGTTGCTGGTGACCAGTGGTAGAATGCTTTGGTTCTGTTGTTGGCAATCAGCAGCATTACCCTGCAGACTCATGTCATGCTTGTGAAATAAACATGGCACAGGTAGGAAAGACTGATCTTTTCTACACTGAATGCCACCAGTGCAGTTGCCATTCAGATTTTCTTCCTTTAGAAACCAGACAGAAAAACTGTGATCTTTTAAGACCCTCCCTGGTTTCCACAGGCCATCAAACAGCAATGATTTGACCATGCCACTTGGCAGCAATGACAGCAAATGGGTTGGAAATGGTAATTCATGGAGGATGCAGATACCTAAACCCTTTTCCACAGGACTGTTCAGCTTGACACCAAGGCTGTTGCAGCTTCAGTGTAGGGGCTTTGCTTTTTTTGCTTTTTAAGAAACCTGTGCTTGCTTCTATTCTGCCTGTAGCCTCTTCATTTCATCTGAAGCTTTACTTCTTTTTGCACTCTACAGTTAGGGCATTTATGTCTCAGATGTTGCTTTTGATGGTGGTTTGTTTTTCTTTCCCTTACCCATCTTAGTTTCTTCTGACCCCAATTCTGTTTTTATAATGAGGCCATGCTAATTCGTGCTGAGAGCTTATGAGTTTTCTTTAAGCACAAGGAGAGGTCACTGAGAAATGGCTAGGGGTGTTTCTTTCTTCCCATGGCTGCTGTTCAGAAGGTCTGATCAATTTATTTCCCTATCACCATCAAACCGTTTCCTGGCTAAATTAACAGTGATGTCCTGTGGAGGTATTGTGTTGAAGGGGTGGGAGGGGACAAATAAATTGACGGAGGAGATGGGGTTAGGAAGACAGGGTATGTGAGAAGGTAGAGCTGGACTAGCAAAGGTCCACCTACACAAACACCAGCTGTTTTGCCATTGTGTGGCAGAAGCCAATGATTTTGCACAGTGTATCTGGTAAGGGAAAAGCAAATTAAACAGTTATTAGAGAGGGGCAATCAGTTGGTACCTTTCAGTGGGCTACAAGCAGATATGTCAGTTGTCTTTATTAATTGAAGACATGCCTTAAGGGGAGCCCTTTTTAGGCATGTTTACTTAGTTACACAGAAGGTCCTGTCCCTTAGCAAGAGCCTTATCATCGTTATTAGTAGTAATACAATAATAATAGTAATAATGCTGGCAAATATAACTTCCTCGTGAATGAATGCTCTTGGAGATTTTTTATTATTATTATGAAAAAATCAGCCTCCTCATGCTGAGCTCTAATTACCATTTTTATGAGAACTACATGTTCTCCTATTCATGCAAGAAGATTTGTTTATCGAGAGTTTCTCTTCCAGTGCTGCTTTTGTAGAGTTTCTCTCTTCATCCTTAGTAATAAGTGTTGGGTGGTAGGCTAAATAAAAGGCCTGAGTTACTGGGACAGGTGAGAAGGCAGGAGGCTCAGATTTCCTCTTCAGAAGGAAAAGGCAGGAGGCTCAGATTCTGTGTCAGGGTGAATGGCTTCAGACCCAGTGGAGGCTCTGATGCCATATTGCTTCTTGTCATTTGAAACTTTCATGCAAACAGAGGAAAGAAGCATGAAGAGTTAATATCTGTATAATTAAGCGTTTCTCCAGACCCAGCAACATCTTATCCTGATCTGAGTTTAGAAACTGAAAAATAAAATCAGCTCTTTTAGCCACCATCTAACATGAACCTTCTGCACCTTAGCTCATCCAAGCAGGGCAGTTCAAGCCAGAAGAAAACAAGACCAAGCTGTCTTCAAAGTGGGTAACTCAAATTATACCCTCTTTCAGATGAGATGTCACCACTTCTTTTTATAATGACATCGCCATGTCTTTGTCAATACACGTAGTTACCCAATGAAGCACTAGTGCTCCCAAGTCTGTCTATTCCACTATTCTTTCCAACTAACGAGATACCCACTTCCACAAGCAACTTTTTCTGTAGCACCTGACCTTGCACTTTGTGCTTCACTCATTTCTCTCTGTCCAGTCCTTGAAGTCAGGCAGTTCTTTGTTTATATGTCTTCATCTCCCTCTGTATTTGACAGTGTTTTCCAACTATGTGCCATCAGTTCAACAGCAAATTCTTACTTTTATGTTAAGATCAATCATGAAAATAGTAAATAAAATTGGTCGCAGTCCTAGAGGAGCTATATTAATAAATTCCCCTTTCAGCCTGACCAGCTGTCATCTCTTTCATCGATTCCTTATTTACCTTAAAATTGTTTACTAATTCCATCATCTACATCTTCACTAATAATGCTCTGTAAGACACTATCCAATGTTTTACTTAAATGGTGATAGATTAGTCTTTAGCACATTTCTTTTGCTTAAAAAAGTCAGTTATCAGAAAAGGCAGCCAGTTTGGAGCTTTTGGAAAAGCCATACTGCAATTTTCCCTATTTATCACTTACCTTGATGCCTTTAGTTACTTCTTCATGTATTCCAGTGTTGTATACTGCCAGGATCATATAACTAAAGCTGTGCTTGTTCAGATCACTTTCTTGGATTTTTTTTCTCGCTAGTATGTTTTAAATCAGGTATTCTGCAGTATCATAATACCCTTTTATACTGATAGGTGTATTGAAATTCTTGCTGTTTATCCTGCAATATCCCTTATCATTTCTTTAAACATTCTGGGATGAAATAAATTATCAATTCCATTTTCTCATTCATATTAGCTACACTGCCTTTGTCCTACACTCATTACCACCATCACTATTAAAAAAAATTAAGCCAAGTCTTCATTTACTTTTTGCCGTGTGCACAAATTATGTTCAGTCTTTCCTGCACGCACACTGCATAGCATTCCTGCTTATTTCTATTTTGCTGTCCCTTTATTGATATTACCCAAAAGTCTTTCTGCTACTTTTGAGAGTAAGTACCCTTTGCAAGCTTGACTTTTTGCCAGTATCAATTTATTTATGTACTTCTGGACCATGGACAGAATACATTCCTCATTGCCCAGTTCTTTCTTCTGCTCCTGATAGGTTCTCCTGTTGCATGAACATTGCTTTTACAGAGATTTTTTTGTTCTTTACTTGTCATATAGAAACTGCAAGATGTGCTATCATTCAATAGTGTGATCATGCGATGAGAGAGAACATACACAAGGTTTGCAGTCAATAAAAGTTTGCACAGTGCACACACATAAAAAAATCTTAAATTTTCATTTCCTCCAGTTCATCTGTTTTAAAAAGAGGCTGTAAACTTCTGTATTTAAATAAGCAAACTTAAACCATGGGTTCAAATGCATTTTCTGCATCTGAAACTTGGAGAAACTTCCAGCAAAATTCCTAACTTTGCAGCTTGGATTTGTGTCTATTTTGAGTATGTGTTTGTGGACTCAAGGTAGAAATAAATTTTGCCTGTGCTGCTCCAGTAATTGGTGGGTGGAGTTGTCTCATTGTGAATAATACTTCCTGGGACAGATTATAGCTATTGAGGTAGAGAAGGATCAGGAGACCTCAGGATGTGAATAGGAGAGATCAATCCAGACTTCAGTAATACTGGCACTGTGGTCTGCTTGCTCTCCTTCCATACAAAATGAGAGCAAGCAAGGTGCCTCCCAGATTACTGCTCAGTGAAGATTAGAGAAGATGGAGTCTGCTTGGATCTGAGCTGATTTGTATTCATTGGAGTCCCTGACGCCCACCTCAATTCCAGCAACCTAAAAAATAATGGTTACGTTAAAGCTTTCCAGCAAATGCCCACAACATAGATCATTATCATCTTGAGTGACAGGAGGGAAAGAGACGAGGGGGAGGAGAGGCAGGGAGAATCCGCATCCTCCTGCTACTGCCGCCTGGACTTGCATTCTGCAAGAGTCCAATAGACAAGAGCGGGGGTATTTGTTGCCCCATATAAATGCATGCATCTATCCTAGCGGTGAAAGAAGGGCACACACGGTGCACACAAACATTTAGGTGTCCACAAACACTGGATTTAATAGAAGGGCACACAGCTACTGCAGTATGTGCAGCCATTACCTGCACAGACAGTTGTGTCTGTGAATATATCCATACAGACATCCTCAAGCAATAAACCAAAAAAAAAACCAAAACCAACCCCACAACAACAACAACAACAAAACTAACCCAAGAAGCATAACTGTATTTTCACAGGGATTGTCTACGGGCTACACATTTTAATAACAAAAGAATACCCTAAGAGTAGAAAACTGATTTAGCAGCATCAGAAGGTATATATTGAGGAACTGACCCTTGCTCCTCTTCTGGCCCAAGTAGTCTTCCTTTCTGTGCTTCTTCAAAGCCTACTGTTCAGCTCTTCTGTAACCCTAGGACTCTAGTAGCTTGAGGCTGCAGATTACTTGAGGGTACAGGGATAGCTACAGAGCTGTGCCTTTTAAACCAGTATGGGTTATCTAAATTTTAAGCTGTAGTGTGGAAAATATACATACACAGTTGCATGAAGAGTGATTTGAACACACTTGAGCATACCAGTTTCTTCTGTTCCTCCTCCCTGAGCCCAAAGCCTCATGCTACACCAAGTTTAACAGTAACTATTATCTTTTCTTCTTTTAGACTTCAGTAAAGCCTTTGATACTGTTTCCCACAGCATTCCCAGGAAAAAAACTGACTGCATAGGGTTTAGATGGGCATATGCTCTGATGGGTAAAGCACTGTCTGGATGGCTGGGTCCAAAGAATGGTGGTGAATGGAGTAAAATCCATCTGGAGACCAGTCACAAGTGCTGTCCCCCAGGGCTCAGTATTAGGGCCTCTTCTGTTTAATTTATCAAATGATCTGTACGAGGGGATCAAGGGCACCCTCAACAAGTTTGCAGATGAAACCAAGTTGGGCAGGAGTGTTGATCTGCTTGAGGGTGGGGAGGATCTACAGAGGGACCTGGGTAGGCTGGATTGATGGGCTAAGGCTAGTGGCATGAGGTTTAACAAGGCCAGGTGCTGGGTCCTGCACTTCGGTCACAACAACCCCAGGCAACACTACTGGCTTGGGGACGAGTTGCTGGACAGTTGCATCATAGAAAAGGACCTGGGGGTGCTGGTGGACAGCTGGTTCAGCATGAGCCAGAAGCGTGCCCTGGTGGCCAAGAAGGTCACCAGCATCCTGGCCTGTATCAGAAATAGCACATCCAGCAGGACCAGGGAGGTGATTGTGCCCCTGTACTGGGCACTGGTGAGGCCAGACCTCAAGTACTGTGTTCAGTTTTGGGCACCTCAGTACAAAAAAACCATCAAGGGGCTCAAGCAGGTGCAGAGAAGGACAACAAAACTGGTGAAGATTCTAGAGGACAAGTCTTATGAGGAGATGATGAGGGAGCTGGGATTGTTTAGTGTGAAGAAAAGGAGGCTGAGGGGAGACCTTATCACTCTTGACAGCTACCTGAAAGGAGGTTGTAGAAGAGATGGGTGTTGGTCCCTTCTCTTAAGTGACAAGTGATAAGACAAGAGGAATTGGCCTCCAGTTGCATCGGGGAGCTTTAGGTTGGACATTAGGAAAAACTTCTTCATTTAAAGGGTTGTCAATCACTGGAACAGGCTGCCCAGGGAAGTGGTTGAATCATCATCCCTGGGCATGGTTAAAAGTCATGTAGATATGGTTCTGAGGGACATGGTTTAGCAGTGGACATATAGAGTAAGTTTAATGGTTGGACTCAATGACCTTGAAGGTCTTTTCCAACCTAGATGATTCTATGATTCTTAGGTAATGAATTAATAGTGTAGGATACTGGTGATAAAAAGTTGTGTTCTGGAGCCTGTGTACCAAATGGGTCAGCACATGAGTGACAGGCTTACCTACGTACGGGTATCTACTACTGTTTTACGCTCTCTGTGGTACTTGTGGTATGCATTGAAGGCTAGCACATATAACTTATGGCTTATATTCTTCAGGTCATCCAACCAGGATGTCCTATGGTCCCTAAGGTGGCATTAGCTGCCTGTATTCGGGAAACAGAATCACAGCCTGTTTGAGTCATAGGAAGGGTAGTATAACAGTTTAGTACTGGATCTCCTCAAAACTGGAGGACACAGCAATCAAAAAATACTTTATAGGGTTAAATAGCCAGTATCTATGCTTGTACAGAGACAGACCTACAACTGCAATAAAAGCCACCCAAACAGACAAGACTCAAAGGCTAATTATCTAAATGTGTTTTCCCTTTCTCTTTGGTTTTTATTCTCTACACTTTTTAACAGCAGAGAGAAAAACTGTGCATATAGCTATTATTTTGACCAGGTTTTGTATCTTCCAGATTTGAACATGTCAGGGCTTTATAGAAATGCTATTTATTTTCTCAAGCTTCAGTGCCAGTTTATTTGCTTTGCCACCCATTTAGAGGAGTTTTATTCTTGACCTTGGAGGTACTGTGAGTGTATGGTGGTAGGGAACTGAAATAGGGGAATTTTTCATCTGTCCCTTGGTATAGAAGTGACAAGTCCATCACTACTTGATATTAGCATATTTTGAGGAGGTTGGAGGAAGTGTATGCCTGAAATAATTTGAATGTATTTTGGTAGTTTTGGGAATGAGAAATCAAGGACTGGATACCCAGTGCAGACTGCTCATCACTACTCATCTTACTTCAGGGGTGCCTTGGCTGACTAGCTTCCTTGACTTCTGTATGGTACCAGCCCATGCAGAAAAGTCACCACCAGGACTTTTTTAATGGAAAGTACACACAATAGGGGGAGTTGAGCTATCTCACCCCACCAAACATGGGAACCACTGTATAACAACTCTGAGAAGTGCTTCTGCAGGAAGAAAAAAGGTTACGGCCCTGTAGGTTCTGTTCCTGGGGCATCCTCCAAAAGGACTGACAGAGTCCTCTGACAGAGGAAGAAATTCATCTCTTTGTAGTGTCATTTTTGCATAGTTTTTCCAAAGATCTCTTAAAAGCACTTTCTGTGTGGTTGCTACCACCTCTGTCCAATCCAAGCAGGGTGTGCATGGTGGAATGACCATGTTCTTCCATTGCCTGTTTCTAAAGAGAGTTTGTATATACTGTACTCCCAGTTGGGAAATCATGGTTCTGCAGCTCTCTTTTTATTCCAGGAGGTGTCTGATTCAACTCCAATATATTGATCATTTCATAGTATGTTCTTAAAGAAAAATGGATCTAGACTGCCCTATAACTGAACTTGACCATAATCTTGTAGCCCTAGAAGGTGGAGAGCAGAAAAATAAAAAATGCATCTTCCAAGCTGTGGTTCAGTGCACTTGCCATAGGAAAGGGAGGGAGGGAAGAGGATGAGGACATACAGTAAGATCATGACAAAAGAAAGTGCAGCTTCTCTTTAGCTAAGGAAGCTGTGGCAATCATACTTAGTTGGCCATTCTTCTCGGGAAATGGGACTGCTCTACAACTAGGTGGTATTAGTTCTGCTTGGCAAACTTCTATTTAGGCTAGCAAAAGACTTGAGGGAATAGCAGATTCTCTTCAAAAAGGAGAAAGTGTGCCTTTGTGTAGGTATATTTCAGGAGGAAAGTGGGCAGGGATCAGAGGAGGGAAGCCAGTGGAGGAGACATTATTTTCTGTAAGCGGAAAGTAAAAACTACCTCTCCTCCTCTTGATACATATTGTTCTTTGCAACATCAAGAATGTTGTTCTTAATGAAAGATTATGGGAAGCGCGAGAGGGCATGGGCAGCAGCACAGTCATAATACTGATGTCAGTGGTGGGACTGCCACTGTTAATACATTTGCCCTTGCTAAGGACCTGTTTGGGTGTAGATGGAAATTTGAATCTCTGATTTGACTGCATTTCTTTACAGTTCCTGTTTTCTTACACGTACATCTCTGATTCCAGCAGTATCAGAGTACCCTGTACTCTTGAATTTACTTATATATATGACATCTCACATTTCAACCAGAACAGCTATCCTGATTTGTAATTAGGACAGTCCAGGTAAGGAGTTAGACTAGTGATTTGCCTGTGTCTGCATTAGGAGTAATGTAGACTTGTAGGAGTAGATTTATATAGTTGAAACATCAGGACTGAGAATCTGACTGTAAAAATTTCAGGAGGGGTAACTTTGAAATAGATGTATCTGTGAATTGAATACCCATTAGCAAGTGGAACACTTGTGATGTGCATATTATTTTCAGCAGAAAGAAGTCCAGTCTGTGTACTTCTAGACAGCACCACGGTCCAGACTCACTGAGTGGGGATAACCTGGTGATTCACTTCAATGGCACATTTACACTCTGAAACAAACACAGATGTGGACACACTAGAAATTATCTGCTACCTTTTGAGATGCCCTAGGATATTCTGCCTACTTCAGAATAGTTGTGCCATACATCTGAGGTCATGTTTGCCAGCTTTGTGTCGATACCTCACATACAGTAGGGCAAATCAAATTACTTCTGTGTGGATAGCTGAACCAAGCCCAGAAGGTCCGCAACAGAGCAGCAAAACAGAGCTCCTTCTCATCCTGGGAGATCTTTCCCTTAAAATAGAGTTTTGGCATTGCTGTTGGAATTTAGACTTAGAAGAGATATGGCTAATAGGAATGCTTCAGCAGTATTGTCATTTCCATGGAATGACGGTAGGTCAGGGGAAGTTACATCCCTGTGTACTTGGCACTGGTGAGGCTGCACCTTGAATGTTGTGTTCAGTTTTGGGCATCTCACTACTAGAAGGACATCGGGGTGCTGGAGCATGTCCAAAGAAGGACAATGAACCTGGTGAAGGGGCTAGAGCACAAGTCTTATGAGAAGTGGCTAAGAGAGCTGGGGTAGCTTTGCCTGGAGAAAAGGAAGCTCTCGCTCTCTAGAAATATGTGAAAGGAGGTTGTAGGGAGCAAAGTGGGTGTTGGTCTGTTTTCCCCATGTAGCAAGTGATAGGACAAGAGGAAATGGCCTGGGGAGGTTTCGACTAGATATTAGGAAAATTTTCTTCACCAAAAGAGTTGTCAAGCATTGGAAAAGGCTGCCCAGGGAAGTGGTTAAGTCACCATCCCTGCAGGTATTTAAAAGACGTGTAGATAAGGCACTTAGGGATATGTTTTAGTGGAACTTCTCAGCATTAGGTTTACAGCTGTATTTGATCTTACAGGTCTTTTCCAACCTGAATGATTCTATGATTCTAAAGTGATGTGACATAAGAGGACATGTGTTTCACATAAAAGTGAGATCTGGTCATGGATGGTGCCTGTTCACAAGAATTAGATGTTAGCATTGTTCCCACTTCATCACTAGGCTGCAACCTCAGTATTACCCAATTAAATCCATCTGACAGAGGCACCAGAGCCACACAAGGATCTTGCTCCATCTCCTTTTATGGCCAAAGCTAAGAAAAATACAAAAGGACTCAAGCTTTTAGTTGTTCTTGGTGGCTTTCCCCAAAGCTGTCCTGTCAGGCCTGTATTAGAGAAGTTGTTTGGTAGTGATTGGATGGCAGATAAGTCTGCCAAAGAGGTGGAGTAAAACTCAGTTTGAAACATGAGTAAATTGCAAAAGTGTTCTTTTACACTGTATTTTCTGCCACTCTAATTGCAAGACCCTCTAAATAGTCACATTAAGTAACTTGGGATAACTACCTTACAACTGGAAGCACTGTTTTTTTGCTGCAGGTTCCTTGCAAAATTCAACTTTAGACCATTATTATCCTTGAACTCTTCTAAAAATTTCAAGTTGATACAGAAGTCATCTGCACAATTTCCTGTGATAAGCTTATTCTATAACATGACTTAAAAAACCACAGACATTTCACTGCAAAGATGGCTGCACTTTAGCAGCAGGTGTAAAAAAAGGCCAGTATTCTTCAGAGTATATGTAAATCTTCTGAATCCTTTGCAATAAAGTACAACATAAACGTCTGATGATAATATGGTTTGGAAACATTGTCCTTGCTCTATACCTTGTAGTTGGTTGAATGATTTACTGACTAATTATCTGATAGGAGGCAGCAGTAACTTACCCCCAGACTATGTATTAGCAATGTTGATAAAAAGAGACAGCTGTAACCAACAATGCCTCACCATGATATGTAGAAGGTCTAATTTAACCCTGCAGACAGCAAAGTTTCCCTAAAGACTTTCTGTATGGCCAACATAAGAAAATGTAGAGCCAGTGATGAATGAAGCAGGGACCTGGCATCAAAAGATCTGGAACTGGCTGAAGCACTTAATGTTGCTTTGGTTTTTACAGGAAGATTTGCCTTCAGGAATACCAGGCCCCTCAAAGCAGTAGGAGACTCTGGCACAATGATGACTGATAGAGCAAGATCAGGTTATTTAAACAAACTGAACACAAACAAGTCCATGAGACCTGACAGGATGTATTCATGAATACTAAGGAAGCTGGCTGATGTCATTGTGAAGCCACTCTAGGTTACTGCTGTAAGGTCTTGGCAACTGGGGGAAGTTCCTGAAGACTGGAAGAAAGCAAGTGTCCCACCTATCTTCAGGAAGGAAGATCTAGAGAACTACAGGATGTTCAATCACATCTTAGTCTTTGGGAAAGTGATGGAACGTAATAATTCTGGAAACCATTTCCAAACCTTGAAGAATAAGAAAGTGGATCACCATGGATTTACAATGCAATGACTAGTTCAGTGAATGAGTTTATATGGGAGAGCTTGACAGGGCATAGTTTGTTCTGACTTTAGAAAGCTTCTTGACACTCTCACCTTTTGACAGTCTCCCATAAGACGAACCAATGAAGTATGGATTAGATAAATGTACAGCAAAGTGAAAGCCAGTGAAGGTACAAGAGGCAGTGGTAACAAAATGCAATACAGTAAATTCCATTTAAACATTAAAAAAAAAAAAAAAAAAAAAAAAAAAATTTCTTTACTGCAGCAGTGATCAAACACTGGAACAGGTTGCCCAGACAGTCTTCATCCTGGGACACAATAAAAAGTAGGCACACTGTGAGCAACGTGTTCTAGTTAACCTTGCTCTGAGCACAGCAGCTGGACTAGACAATCTCCAGAGCCACTTTCCAATCTCAGTTACTGTCCTGCAAATCTGGGTTCTCACCTTTGACATGACAATGTCTGTATTAGGAGCACAGCTCTAAGTAGAGAACAAAGGTAGAGCTGCTGGATGGACAGAATCCTATAAGTAGAAGAAAACCAACTTCTCCCTTTTGCAGAAGTTCCTTTGAACTAATTTTAAAGTGTCTGAATACTCTTATCTGTTTGCTTTTCCAAACTTCTTTGGCATAAAGGAACTGCCAGCCACAAAAAAAAAAAACCTTGCTTCCTGGTAGGGTTTCTTATGCTTCTTGTAAGCGTAGAATTTTATTTTTTTTAAGTATCTCAGCTCCTACTTGACAGGTAGAAATGCAGAAATTTGTGTTCACAGAACAAATAATGAAGAGAATATGCACAGGATGCTTATTTCGCCTTAAATCTTAGATGGATGACTGTATATTGACCCATGTGTGTGATGCAAAAGCAGTCAAGAGAAGGAATGAAAAAAGAAATTGTACCTAACGTGATCCAGTTTCTTCAGAACTATTCCATGGATTCACCTGCATATTGAGATGATCCCCATGATCTTACCTGGGTGAAATATTCTTTTGTGGACTTTCATGGAATGAAATCTGCTGACTCAGGCAACAATATGAAGGTGTATAGCAGAACCTGCACTTAGGTGGAAGTAAGGTCATAGTTGTGCTGCAGATTCCTTATAATGCAAACGTTATATGTTCAAAGAAAGCAAAAAGCCACCTTGGTCAACTCAAAAAACAAGCCTTTGGCTTGTGGCAGTAAGGACAGCACATGTCTTATGAGCAGTGGCTAAGAGAGTTGGAGTTGTTGAGCTTGGAGAAAAGGAGGCTGAGCGGAGACCGCATCACTCTCTACAACTACCTGAAAGGAAGTTGTAGAGAGGTTGGGGCTCAGTCTGTTATCCCAGTGACAAGTGGTAGAACAAGAGGAAATGGCCTGAAGTTGTGCCAAGGGAAGTTTAGATTATTTATGAGGAAGAATTTCTTTACCAAATGGGTTGACAGGCATTGGAATGTCTTGCCCAGGGAAGTGGTTGAGTATGCATCCCTGGAGATAATTTAAGAGTTGCGTAGACATAGTGCTGAGGGATATGGTTTAGTCAAGGTCTTCTCAATGTCAGGTTAATGATTGGACTAGATGATCTGAAAGGTCTTTTCCAATCTAGGAAATTTTCTGATTCTGAGAAGAATAAACATGTTAATTTCCTTTATAAACAGAGCATGTTTGTTAAGCCACTGAAGAGCAATAAATGTCTAAATATTTTTGTATTCCCACCACGGCCCTTGTATGTTGAAAAAATACAGGGCACGAGGTTCTGATAGGAATTATTGATCTTTTGGTTGAGGTCAACAAGTGGTGATGAGAAGGGAAGGCAAAAGGATGGCAAAGTGTAAGCTCTGTTCACATTTTTTTCCAAGAAAGTCCACCTGAAGAAACCAGTGAAAGTGTCCTTGTTTCATTAGTTCATTGTAAAGATCTCCCTTCCACAATTGAGACATTTAGCCTCTTGGGAAAGACAGCTAAACAGAAATCCATTTACCTTTCACATGTTTTTCATAATTTCCCCTGCTACTTTGGTTAATTAATTATCACCGCTATTTGTGTTTAAACAAGGGGCCTGTCTCCCTCCCTCCTCCCAAGCCCATCTGCTCCTCCATGACCTTGCTTGTGAAGTCATTGCTGTGCTGATTTTGTGAAAGTGCAAATACTTCCATGGCAACAGACAGCTGTGTCACAAAGAAGGTGCTGTGACCTCACGGCAGGAAGGACTGGGCTTGTGGTGGGGGCAAAATATTCTCACACACACACAAGCTTTTGATGATGACAGAGAGCAAGGCAAGGCGTTATAGCCAGAGCAAATGATCTTGCTCTTTGACTATTTCTGCTTTAGAAGTTGTCCATCACTTCAAATTCTCTTCTTCAAAGACCCTTTTTAAACTTGTATGTTTTTCATGCAAGGGGAATGGTTTCTCCCTCAGAGCTCAGCTCAGAAGACATCTCCAGGAAGAAGTAGGGGATGGTTTTAATCATAGTGGACATGGGCCTGAGTTTCTACAAAGCCTGGGAGGTATGTAGATGCAAATTTTCATTTGTTCGGTTTCGTTGAACAAACCTAAGTCTTGAGAGGCAGTCTGATTTTTTTATTCTGATTGCTGATTTCTGTCTTAGTCTACACCCACCCAAACTGCCAGTCTTCTGAATGAAATCAGGTGCTTCTGTATAGAGCGGTCTAGCAATGAAAGCTTTCGTTTATAAACATTTGCATCACTGGATGGGAAGTGGTAATCGGGCCTCATGATCACAAAGCATTTTTAATGTCGATGCAGCAAGACACATCAAAGCTAAATAACATACAAGTGGCACCCCACAAGCCGTCTGCAGAAACTGCCTCCGTATTTATTGATTGTGAGGCTACAGAAAATGTATCTTGATCAGCTTGTTGCTGTCTTTTTCCTTGGCTGATTGCTTGGTTGTTCCATGAAATGCCACAGTCTTCAAATCCACACACTTCCTTTGTTAGCTAAAAGTAGCTGGTGTTTCAATACAAGTCACTGCAGCGTGTTGCCTGAGAACAAGTTATAGTTCAGCATGCTACTGTGATAGGCTAATCAGATCAAAACAGCTCTCCCTTTTGGGTCTATTCCATGATTAAATCAGTTGTTCAAAGCATGCATGATGGGGCTCCACTGATGTGACCCACAGCAAACCGTTTATTTTTCTGGAGTACATTTTCTTCTAGGTGACATGGAGTATGATAGCACTTACGTTACACCTTACTTCAACAGATCTCACTCAGCCTTATAGATAGGTAGGGCTTAGCAACCCTGTGTTAGAAATGAAAATACTGTATCACACTGAGTGGAAATTCTTTGGGTTCTCATATCTGTTGCCAAACTAGAAAAAACTCATTTGCCAATTTACACATTTGTTATCTAAATGCCAAGCCAGCACCTACCTTTTCTGATGGAGGATTTTTTGGTGGGGTTGGGGGAAGGAGTAGAGGGGATAAAAAAAGAGGATTGAAGGGAAAGACTTCAATTTACATTACAATCTGTTTACAACACTTTGGGCAGTGTAATGGACGTAGTACAATTCTTTAAGTTTTGCCTAGTAAGTAGTTGGAGGCTGAAATCTAAGGAAAAGCAAATCTTTAGTATCCCATTAAATCCTTAGTACCCCACCCAGCTGCTGCAGCTGTTTATTTTGTGTCCCAACTGATGCCCTCCTTACGTCTTATCTGGCTTACTTATGTTGTGCTTGATTAATACTAGAGCATCAACAGTTTTCCATCATTTGCCAGTGTCCTGATCTCTGTGGCCTCTCTTCTATACACAGACCTTTCTTTCCATGTTCTTTTTACTTGCTTGGATGTTTGGACCTATGAACAAGCATACCACACCTGCTCACTCATCTGGATCTATTGTAGAGTCCTCTCAGGCATTCATGCAGCTTTTTCTGGTTTGCACTATTTGGTTTTGTTGCATTTTGCTCTTGCAGTAGTTTTCTTAAAAGTCCTGTACCCTACATAATATGGAATTATTATTGTCTAATCTGGAGATCCATCAGCCTCTGATCACTGTAACAGAACAGCTGGTAGAGCTCAGAAAGAAACTGGCCTTTCTGTTCTGCCATGCAGCCTGCCTGTTCCTTTGCTCTGGTGTAATATCCGCTAGAGGACCATGGGGAAAGCTTGTTTTGGGACAGCAGTAATGTTATATTTAAGTATGCTTTTAAAAAAAGAAAAAGGGCAAGAAGTTTCTTTAGTTTGGCATGTTCTATCAGAGGCAAGATAATAGAATTTCTAAACCCATTGATTTTATGGCATTAAGAATCTTCTTGATAAGTCAGTCTCTGTACACTGGTGATCACTATCTCCAGCTGTATAAGCAGTACTGTCCCCATTTCATTTTCAATAAGAAATTGAGGGAGACTTAGCTTTGCTGGAAAATATGGAGAAAATAAGTAGCATGAAAGCTCTGTTCTGTTGGGGTACAGCATAGCTATTTATTATTAAATACCATAGGGGTCAGAAACAAAGTTCGAAGAAGTGTGAGCGAAGAATTCATAAAGGTGAGTACCACAGTGGGCAGGGCTGGGGGGCCTGCACATGAACACTGTTCATGTGGAGCTCCAGCACCAGCCTTTCCAATGGGCAGACTCAGAGGGAACAGGCTGGGGAGCTTTGTATAGGAGGTGCTTCTGCTAGTCTGAGATGTGTGTGACCAACACAGGAGAAGCTTCTCTCAGCAGGAGGTGTTGCAGGGAAAGGGACAGGAGCTGCAGTGGTGGGGAGATCCCAGTTTCTCACAGTCCTGTGGATGTGAGGCATATACAGTGTTGAACTACTTCTTAGTTCTGGGGAAAAAAGGATTGTACCCACCTTATGGGGTGTCTGATAAAGAAGGGGAAGAAATGAGGGAAGGTGGAGTCGCAAGCAAGCCTGTGGTGTTGCCAGGTACCTTGGCCAGATAGATGCAAAACATCCTTTTCCAAATGCTGCCTCCCTCCATGGGGCTGTCCAAGTCTGTTTTCTACTTGGCTGGTTGTGTTGTTGAGTCCCCTTTGGAAGGATTCACATGTGACCTAAGACTGTCCTCTAGATGTCTGACTCTGTCCTCTACAACATAAATAATGCAAAAACAAACATGCCAAACAGTAACCTTCACTTGTCTCCCTGACACTGCTGGAGGGAGGGAGGAAAAGAAAGAGCGAGTATGAGCAAGTGAATGAGCAAACTGCATGCTAGGCAGGCAGGAAACCAACAAGGAGAGGCAAGGTACAGCATGAGGAACTCTGAGAGCAATTAGATTTGCTCCCCACGCAGCTCTACTCTTTTAGACTAGGATGGCTGTCTGCTGGAGTGCTGTCCCTTACAGACAAGGACCTGGTAGCATCCAGCCCCAGCCTCAAGCAGAGCAGCCCAGCTCCCTGGCCAGGGCATACAGAAAGTTTCAGCAGCCTCCTGGCCATTTCTGCTTAGCGTGGTCCATGGCTGGTGTCTGGTGAAGGCACCAGTACTGCACAAGTTAAAGTCTTCACTGTGCCATTCAACTGTCCTGGTAGTCTCAAGCAAATCAATTAATGTTGCACACAGCATATTCTCTTCCCTGCACCCTCCCCCACCTCCTCACCCCCTTCCAGTCTCTAGAGAAGAGGATCCCTTTTTCCTATTGAATGTACTTCTGATGCAAGTATTCATTAATTGGGGAAACTGTTGTATGCGATGTGTGTGCTAAAGTACTACCAGTTTTGTGTGGAAGACAAATGCACACAGGATTAAATAGCTGAGATGTTTATCTTTCTCCTCCTGGAAAATATGCAGCAACTTGCCCCCATCTAGGGACTTGGAAAGGAAAAAAGATGTTTCTCCATTTTTGTTTTCTCTCCCCGAGATACAGTGAGGTAGGGGACTGTCGTGCGTGTTTCTTCCAAAGAGAAGGGCTTCCACTTTTCTACAGTGGAATGTTTCTGTCAGGTTAAAAATTGTGAAACTCTCTTCATTTATATGTGGAAGAATAGCTGAGGTTTTCTCTTTTTCTTCTGTTGGTCCCTTGAAACACGACTGTGGAGGATTCTAGGAAACAGAATTAAAAAGTGAAAAAGTTGTGGACACAAGGAAGTATTTTTCCGATGTGTTACTCTAAAATACTTTGCAGTGGAAACTGAGATGGGTGGAGTTCCAAGGATCTTACGCAGACAAGCGCAGTGGCCAGCAACTGCTATGGTGACTGAAAGCACTGGGCACCCAGGGAGAGCACATGTCCAGAAGATCATGGAGTGGTTGGCACAAGCTTACCTTTCAAATAAGGAGACTGTAGTGATTCATTCCCAGAGCCAAGCTGGCATAGAACTGAATCTAGTGGATGCACATAGGACATGGGATGGTATCTTACCTGGACAGATGGTAAAGGCCAGGCCCCAGCTCAGAGTCTGATCAGGGTCCAAGAGCTAGACAGATAACTCTCTCTAAACCAACTGTGTGGCAAGAGAGAGAGAGAGAGAGGATGGTGCACAGGGAAATAAGGAGGAGGACTTCAGCCTGAGAATCTTGGCATCCAGGTACCTTTGGAGCGCAGCTGTCCAGCTCCCTGTGGATTTTAAGCTGAAGGAAATTAAAGTTTCTGAGCTGATCAGATGTTCCAGTTTATTCATAAAACTGGAAATCTTTTATTTTGAGGAGTGCAGAAGACAAAGCTTCAAGACCAAAAAGGGTGAAAATGTTGTTGTGTAGGAATGCTGGGTAACTTGCTACCTTGCAAGTGAGCTGGGTAAGCTATCACAGGCGGATTCCCTGGGTACCACTGCCCTTATTCTACTGAGCTGTCTTTGCACAGAGCTTAAACAGGGCTCATTCCAAGCCGTCTGTTCACTCAGAGCCTGCCTCCCCATCTGCTCACCTACCGTCCATCACTGCCTACACTCTGGGATTAATGTTCCCACTCCTGCAGGCCAGCAGTCGGACTCCCTCAAGCTTTTGTAGCTTGCTTTCACGAGGATCGGATCAGCTATTCTCCTGTCCCACTTCTCAGCACATTCCAACTCAATCTCTGTCATACTTGTACACTCTTTCACGCACACATGCACATGCTTCAGCTACATACCTCTTGCTTGTTGCATTGCTCACAACATTCAGAGAGGTGTTTGCTTCAGCAATGTGATTGTGCTATGCGTAAGAAATTTGCTCTTCATTTTTCTTCTTTGGTCAGAGGAAGGCAGCTCTGTGCAGAGCTTGCAAAAAATTTGTTTGCACCTTTATCAATAGCGAGCAGAATTTTCTCTCTGGTGTCTGACAGGGAAGCCTAAGCCATTATTTTAAATTTTTATTTTAAAAGCAACAACAGTAGCAAAAAAACTCACAACAGAATTTCTGCATCTTACTTACATAGATCTTCATCATTCCCTAGCTATATGCAGAATAGCCCTTTTTCCCCTCAGCCCTGTGCCCTGATGGGGCTCAGTTCCTAAAGAAATGTGATTTATGATTCACACAGGTTTTTAATATGCCATCAGAATGCTGCTGTGTCTGAAAAGCTATGCTACTTATTTCAAATCCCAGCAGACCTTCTCACCAATATTGACTTGCAGATGAAAGCTACCATGTGCTTTTAAAATAAGGATAGATGCCGAACCTTGTCAGCACACAGTTGCAGGGCACAGGCATACAGCTCTAGCACAGAAATGATGGTGGCAGGGGATTTACAAGCTTTTTACTCTTGCAGAGCATCCTCAGGGCTCCGATCTATCCTCCAGTGGAGAGGAGCCGTTTGTGTGCAGACCCATGAGCCTGTTTGAAGGGTGGTGTCTGGTGCATGCTTATGGGCAGCCATACCAGCTTGCCTTGCTCTCAACCGGCTGTCAGGGTACAAATGAGGAAAGAAAAGAATGTTGTCGTGCTGAATGTGTTCTGTCACATGGGACCTTCTTCGTGAGCTTTGTCCCCATTTGTTCTAGCAGCTATGACTCTCCACATGGGTCAGGCTGTGCTTACAGCATGTGTGGCATACGCCCATGTTTCTGGTGTTTGCAGCTAGGTAGCATGCATGTTGTGCTAGACTGTTGCTGAGCACACTGTGTTCCATACTGTTGAAGTAAACAGCATTGATAAAAATTCTGTGAAGGGCTCAGGCCCATGATTAAATGATCATAGATTTACTGTTTGCTGTTGTTTTCTCACTCTTCTTGTGTACACTTTTAGCAAGGGCTGGGAGGGAGACTAGAGATGTGCTGTATCAGATGGATCCAAGCTTGATTTTTGGCATTTGCAATGTTTTAATAATGTTCCTTTTCTGCCTTGGAAACAAAACACAACCTAATCACCCTTTGTGACTTTACTATAGGTTCAAGATAGATGTTTCTGATAAATTGCTTTCAGAGTCCAGGATGGGTTAAAAGCAGTCAAGATAATTATGGTGGGGAAATACTTGTATTGAGAAATATTAAAGTAAGAGGGAGTCCATAAGCATGTGTTATACATCTACATGTAGGACACAGCATGTCTGTGTGAGAGGATGCGAGTGCCCAGTGTTCTCTCTGACCGCAAGTGTGTTATCTGCTTGGGCTAATGAGTTTCTGTAGGTTGAATCACCCAGCACTGCCTGTCTGTGTGTGTTTTGCTGCACTTTGGGTAATGACTTGATCCACAGTGGTCGTTAAATTGGACTTTAGTCCCTCGTGTTTGCCAAGATCATGCCCACAGAGTTACACAACTTCAGCTGATGGTAAAGCGCAGTCCACTGATTATCTGTGTCAAAGCTATTTATTGTACTCTTTTATCTAATTCTTTTCTTGTTCCCATTGTTGCTGCAA
The DNA here is from genome assembly GCA_033439905.1 of Ceryle rudis. Classification (NCBI taxonomy): domain Eukaryota; kingdom Metazoa; phylum Chordata; class Aves; order Coraciiformes; family Cerylidae; genus Ceryle; species Ceryle rudis. The sequence continues at coordinate 119,916 of JAAGNO010013824.1, read as the reverse complement.
AGTGAAAAATGTATGAATTTTTCAAGCTCGCCACAGACAGTTGCTCCGGGACCTTTCTAACAAAGAGTAGAGGTAGGACAATATTGAAGGGGATGCTGACAGCATCTCTTCTTGAAGAGATTTGGCTTCTGGGGCCCAGAAACAGCTTTGAGACTGTGCAGGTGAGGATGGCCCCCCTTTCTTTTGGTGGCCTTGGATGGAGTGCTGTCAGAGGCTTCTGAAGGATAAGTCTTCCTTCCTCTGGGAACTGCTTTTAAACTGAACATCTGCAGTCCAGCCCCTGCCTGAGCTATATCACACTGAGAGTGTTAATCTCCAGTTCAGCCACAGCCCTGTCCAGTCATGCACGCTGTTAATCTGAACCCCTAAACTGCAGATGATGTCTTATCCTGGCCACAGCCCAGTCACCATGGCTCTGCCCAGCCATCACAAGTCTATGTCTGACTCTTGAGTACCCTCACCAGGACTGATCCTGGCCCCAACCTGAAAGTTGATGGCCTGGCCTGGCTTCAGCCCATCTCAAACCCTTTCCCAGGGCCCTGGCTGGCCATCCCAGGGCTGTGTCTGGCCCTGGATACTCTCACCAGGCCAGATCCCAACTGCCACTTCTTTCTTCATGGTGCCTGAACATATAGCTGCTAGGACCTAAGATGCACACTGATGCTGGAAAAGAAAAAAAAAACCCAGCACATAAATCTCTGATTATATGATAATCAGTATGCTGAGGCAAACTCATAGCTCTGATCTCCAAACGTAGCTACCTATCTGGTATCTTGCTGGGTTCAGGACTGTGAGAAAGAGAGGTGTTGAGACAGTTTGGCTGATTTTTCTCACAGATGAGTGCCAGGCTGATCATGAGCAGTCTGTATTACTTGCTGAGGGTTAAGTAAGGTATTGTACAATAGAATACTGTTATAGCTGCACAGAAGATTGATACCCAACTGGATAAAATCATTGGGAACATAAGCCACTGTCACCTGGGCCTTCAGTCTTGTGAAATAAATCATACTGTGGCATGGATTTCATTTAATAATGAGCTGATCATAAACACAAGATGTCCCTTATGGAAAATACAAACATTTGAGCACTCATCTTTCTACCTAGTCAGGGCAAATATGTCAGCCTAAATAAATTTGTCTTTAAATGATGTGTATTGAGGAAGACAGACTCAAAAATTTTAAAGCGTTTCACTTGCTTCAGGTTCAGTTTCTAAGTCTCTAAGACTCTTCAGGGCCTCATGGAAGCTGTGACGCAGGACCTACCACAAGCTTTTTCTCTCTTACGGGCTCTGCACTCCATCGGACTACCTTTTCCATAGTTCTTTAGACCCTTATCTTAAGTCTGAATTGTCACAGATAACAGTTTTATTTCATCAAAACAAAGAAAAAATGTTTCAGTCAACCTTAGTGATGATTACGCAGCCAAGCACAAGGAGTGTAAACAAACCAAAACATATTTCCACTATGCATAGCTTTTCATTCTAGATTAAAGCAAACAGCCAGAAAGAATATTGGTCTCCCATGAGAGAGCAATGTATTGGTGAATCTTCTGTAAAAAGATGCAGCAACTTTGAGAATAAAATGGCCATCGGGGAGAATTTCTGAAACAGATTTAAAGGGAGAAATATGTAGAAAGCAAAGCAGCAAGAATTTCATGCTGCTTCCACCAAAATAATAATACTTTGCCCAGTGCGTATGCTTTACTGCTCACAGTAGCCAAGAGCGAAATTCCCTGCCCACCAAACAAAATCAGCAAAAGGCAAGACTGGCATTGCAGGCAGGAAAACTTCACGGGTGCATCCATCAAATCCTGCAATGGGACCAGTGAAGCACACAGGCTGCAAGGCATCAGTAATGAGAACTGGAGAATAGAAAACCCTCAGCAGTACTGGCTCAATAATTAATCAAAGCTGAAAATCTTTCTAACGAAGGCAGCAGCCCCAGCAAAACAGAGAGGGAGCATTTAAAGAGTTAGGAGTCTGAACAAGAAAGGAGGAGATCTAAAAAAGCACATTATCAAGGGATGGGGAAAGAATGGCCACAGCATTTCCCTTCCTGATGTTCTCAGGAAGGCACTGAAGCCAATACGGTGATTGCTAGGAATGACATTAATCTTCTTTTTCTGTGACCTGATCCATATAACTGTCTCTATCAGTGGCTAGCTACTATTATAAAATGTCATTCTAAAGAAAAAAAAAGCTCCTGCTCTGGGAGTTTGCATCCTGGAGATGCCTCTTGTTTTTGGGGTGACAGCATCAATGTGTTTCTCAAAATCCCTGTTCTAATGTATGAAGTTGTCTGGCATTATTCCCAGATGAATCTCAAGGCTTGCTTAATTATGCATCAAAGCCTTAATGTAGTACCTTGTGCTTCTACCCTTCCAAACTGAGGACCTCAGGTTGCTTCCTCCCTCTTCCAAAGGGTGGAAGTGATTCATACATAGGTGGTTGTGAATGGCAGAAGCACTGCAGCAGTAGCAGATGTGATATAAGAGCCTTGTGAACCTGACTTCCATGCACATTGTGAGCCACAGGGTTTCCAAGGCTGTAGAAAAGCAAGCTGTTAGTCACAGCAGAGTTTTGACTAAGCACTTGAAACTTTTCTGCCTTGAAGTTTGATGCTTCTTCTAAGGTATAGACCAAGATAGTAGAGATGGCTTCTGTGAATAAACCAAATAAGTCCAGTGGGTGTGTTGGTAAGAATATTGTTCCTGCGATGGTAAGAAATATTTGTCTAGATGCCTGAATTGTCATGGGTACACCATGGGGGCTGCAGTTCCCCAGTCTGATAGTGAGCCCTCATAACTGAAGAAGCACCCATTGCTTAAGAATTTGGCAGCAAACCTGCTTAGGAAAAAAGCTTTCAAGGGACACATTACCATTGTCAGCCACTCACTTCTCCAGCTGTCCCTTGGACACATGGCCCATATCAAAGGCTTTGATATAATGTTCATAATCCTGAGAGAACTACTAACTTCTCTGTGAGTCTGTATCACTTCCTTATATAGCTGCATTATCTGCTTGATCAGGTAGAGTGACACAGATGACGCAGCAGTCCCAGTGACTTGCATCTGTATACTGGAGTTCTCTGGTGCATGAAGAAAAGGTTACTAAATCCTTGTCCTGTCAACGGGGCATCTACATCTTTGTGTGACCTCCCCTTTGCTCTTACTCTTATGCCCCTCACCCAAAAAAAAGTGTTCCTCTTTTTTTTTTTCTGCATATAAGAAAAGATCATTGTTGTTGTTTACAGTTACGGGAAGCATGCAAATAAAAATGGGGATAGGGCCAAATTAGAACTGATAGATAAAATGGATTAGGCAGATAGATGGAAACCAAATTAGCTGTGAAGCTAGTGTCAAATAGAATAGAAAATCATTTCCACCCAATAGCCAGCTGAAAGATTTAGCAAGACAAGAAGGAAATAATCAAGATTGCCTAATTGCCAAGTAACCTCTCGGTCTTTCTTTTACTCTCTTTATTCCCTGATACAATCTGTCTCAGATTTCTCTATTAAAATGGAGGAAAACATCTTTTGATCTGGTCTGCAATGTGAACTGCAAGAGAGGCTCAAAGAAACCCCCTTTGGAAGAAAGGCCCTTTGTGTAAAGCTATCTCTAATGTGCCACACAGCTGCCTCATGAGATTTTTGGCTAAAGGAAATAAAAGACAACATGCTTGCAAATTCTATGTATGCTCTTCCCTTCTGGGTTGCCTGTGTTATCTAGCATGTCACAAAGCTTGATATGTGAAGAGCTAAGTAAATAGTGGGGATATATGGGGTGCATTTTCTCACCATGAATTTCTGATAATCCCTTCCTAGGGGTGGAAAGGGAGAGCTTTGAGGAGCTGAAGAGCAGCTTTGTAATTAGTGAGAGCCCCTGGCCACCTTGAGAAATAGTGTTCACCAGCAGTGTTCTTGCAGAAAACAAATTTTATTATAGGAATTGCAGTGATGGAAATCTTTTCCTTCAAGCCTGGTAAAATGGATCTAACTTATGCTTCCTTTCCATTATTTCTAAAGGACTTGAAGATATGTAAAGATTATAATATAACCTGTTGGTAGAAGAAGCAGGTTAAGAGCTATGTGTGTCAGGAGACTGGTAATAGCCTGCTTAGATTTTCCTGCAGGTGACTTGTTCAAACCTGTAGCAGGAAAAAATTGTCAGAGGTGACACTCAGAATTGAACTTTTCCTTTAAGAGAATACTGACAGTTAGTGATAAAGTCCCTCAGAAGCAGGCTCTCTAGATTGCTACAACCTGCAAAGATACAGTGTGATGCTAATGGATGTCAGGCACCTTAGTAGAAGATGGGTGTCCATACATTTTCCATGATCTAAGCACTTATCTTCCTCCCAGCCACATGATTGCCACATTCTGAGGAGAATTGTGTGTGGTGGGTATAAACAACATCTGGGCAGGTCTGCTGCAATATCCAGCTGTGATGGGGTGACAGACTGCCTGCTCTTGCTAGAGGAGTTGGCTTTGGACAGTGGCTTTAAGGTGGAGGAGGTGCGAGTTTGGAGTTCTTGCTGGGATTGTGCGTAAACACTAAATTTTATTTTTCATTGACTGAATGCTTCCTGTGAAGTAGGAAAGAGGGCAGGATGTTGTTTAGACTGGTTTATTTAATTTAAAATACTGTTAGGTTTGTATCTACGTGGGGTTTTTTGGGGTTTTTTTTGGTTTTTTTTTCCTAGATTAAAAGGGATAGAAGACTCCCTTGAGAATATCTTTGTTGAATTCAGGGCTGAGATTAGCTTTTGGTTTTAAGTCTTCCTTCATTATTGAAAACCAGAGATTTTCCTGAGTTGACAAAAGGTGTGATGTTACTAAATGAGGCAAGTAGAAAGTTAAAATGGAGATCTCTGTGGTTTAGTCCTGAGTGCCTATGAAAGGCAAGGAGGTAAAGAAAAAGTACTTGACCTTTTCAACAAGGTTGGAGCAAAGATTCTGCTGTAAAAGCTTTCCAGGCAGAATTGCTTTAAGTCCTGTCAAAACTGAATCTTCAGCCACATGAGGCAGAGTGGTATCTAAGCAGGTGTTTTGCTGTGATGGTTGACTTGGTCTTTGAGGCCTTTGCCACATTTATATTCCAGTTTACAGAACTGTATGAGGATGTGTCAATTCTATAAAAATGTATAAACCCACTTGCTCCCCAGATCCACTATATGAAACTAAATAAAGACTTCAATAGTTTCAGCGATGTCTGTTGTACTCATTATGATAGTGATGCAGTGCAGGGAGTAGAAAGCAATGAATTTTTGCTAATAGAGGGAACATGGGACTCTTGACTTAGACTCCTTAAAATGCTGCCCTTCAGCACTTGACATGCGGTATGAGCAGTCTCCCAGTCAGTGGTGTCCCTAATCAGGTTTGCCAGTGATTTCCTATCACCACAGCTGTATCACAAAGCCAAATTTGCAAGGGCTAGCAGCACTGCAGTATCTGCACTGCCAGGTTTTGGTCAAGTAACGTCCTGAGTCCCAGCCCCCCACAGCGGGAGCAGTGAGGTGGGATGGCTGGAAGTTGGCCATGTTCATCTTGCCCTGTTGCCCTCCAGAACAGGGCCAAGAGACAGAAAGGCTGCAGCTTGCAGGGTGTCTGTGTTTCCTGAGAGTAGACTAGGTGAGGGAGGGTCTGTACATTGTGAAGTCAGTGCTGCATTTCTGACAGGAGCCAGAAAGACCTATTCTTAAAATAAGTACCCGCTCTGAGAACCTGGTTTAATTTTTGCCCCTCGGGGAGATTGCTTTGAAGAGGAGAAAAGTGCTTTTACAGCAGAGTTGCAAGCAAATCCTTTCCCTTCAGTGTCATTTCCTACTTGTTGAGAAAGGGAGAGCAGTTCTGGGGAAAGGAACATTGAAATCATCTTCTAAATCACGTTGGTTATGGATCTCTTTGGTATTGTGTGAAAACCTGGTGTAAATACACCATTAAGACCAGACCTGGTTGCAAACAGGCCACACATAGCCAATGTATTCAGATCAAGTAGGTGTAGTGAAAGCTTTCAATAAGTAGCAGATAAAGGGGGGAAATGCTTATTAAATAAATAAGCACACACACAAAGACACGTACAAAGCCAGCAAGAGAAAGATCTCTTGTGACCCTCGAGGGAAATAATAATGTTACTGTAAGGAGACTAGGCAAACGAATGAAGCTAGTAAATGAGAAATATCTAGTATATCAATTCTATGCCCCAGCAGTGAATTGCAGTGTTTTATACTGCAACTAAGGCTCTGGATTTTATTTATTAGCATAAAGAATCAAAATAAATATCGAAGATTCAGCAGGCAGGTGTGAACTGAATCCATTTCTCCAAAGCTATACGAACAGAAATGCAAGGAGAATGGCAAGTGCTAGGGTAACTAAGAGCACTGGATCTGTGGAAAACTCTTCCACTTCATACTTTCTGCCACACAGCGTGACAGTAGTGTGAGAAAGCCTGCCTCAGTTTTCTAAGGGTGTAGGTCTGAGTAATGTAGTACCAAGGGCTATAAGTCTAGCAGTTTCAAGGGCACCTTTGGAGGTCAGAATAACTTGTTTCTATAAGCTTTTTTTGCTGAAACCCCATTTATGGCTGATATGTTGTTTTAACTTGGTCAGGAAACAGTTATGAGGCAATATAATGCATCTGGCATCTGATAAGGATGCAGAATGAATGCAGTTTGCACCACACAGAGTCAAGGAAGGCAGCTAAAAAGTATTGAGGGTAAAAAATAAAGTAGGGAATTATTTTTTTCTGCACCTTAGAGCCATCTCAGAATTTGTTTAGTTCTTGTTTTCCTGCTAGAGAGCTCATGTCACCCACCAATTGTGCACATAAAACCACAAGTATATAAATTACATCCACTGAAATCATGACTGAAGGAAACAGCAGCATTTGCCCATCTTTAGTGTTTTACAGCTTAGCTTAGATGAAATCCCCAAATTAAGAATGAATATTTAGATTTAACTCTCCTTTCCTGTACACATGCATTATAATAAAGCCCGTAAAGACAGTATAATAACATATCAATCCTCAAATAAAACAACGTAAGACATTCATATTTTCCTATGAGCTTTGACAAATGTCTAGGATCTTGCAGCTGTTCTGTATTCTAGCTATTTCAGACAAACAGAGCTTAATGAAGGTTGTTTTGGGGAAAAGTATCTAAACAATGCATCATAGATGAAGAGATATTATAATGGCCATTATAGTCAAAAGCGTGTATGTGCTAATGCATATGGAGTTTTGCAGATAAATTGCAAAATGAGCTTGTTACAGACACAGGTAAAGTCTTGCTGGCATTGCTGTCCATATGGCTGTTGGCCCTTGGTTTCAGAAAGTATGGCTCTATAACGTAGCACTGTTCTTCATATATATATATGTATATTCCACTGTAATTGTGCTCTCAGCATTTAATACAATGAAATGCATTGGGCTTAACACAGCACTTCATGTCAGAAAGCTGCTTTTCAAGAGGATGGAAAACTGTCAGGGTATGACTGTCTGCCTTCTAAGACCTGTTGCATCTCTGTTCCATTTCTGATCTCTCTGGCACTTGTTCAGTCTCAGATTTCGCATATCAACCTCTTACTGCAGACCTGTTGGTTTTACCACCATTAAATCACACCCTGGGCTATAGTAACCTTCATATTAATAATGATTATTTGGAAAACCCAGAGAGTTTCAGGACTCTTTTCTAATCATATTGACATCATAGCCTCTTCAAGCAAAAAAGCTGTGCATTTATATAAGTGTATAAAATATTTTGGGTTAAAAAAAAATGTAATTCGTGAGCTGGGTTTATATATATCTGTCTAACCTGAAATAACATGTCTTATAAAGAGGACTTAGGAAGGCCTGTTATCTGACAGATTCTGGAGTCTGTTCCTTTTATCAAGAAAATTGTCTTCCTCTTTTTGATGAACTGTGTTTTGCTTTTGCTGTGATGGATCTTTCAGTGCTAAAGATTTTATTATTCTTAAAGAAATTCACTAGGACTGGCATGAGCTGGGGTCAGCTAGGGCCAAGCATAACAGTCCTTGCATAATCCTTTAGTGTTTGAGGTTGTCACCTCATCTGCAGTACTACCTTTCCCTTCCTGGAAACAGCAGTCTTTGAGTTAAATCAACATACACATTCAGAAAATTGTCATAAAGATAATCAGTTTTTCATGCAATGAGCAGATATTATTTCAGGCTACTTCAAATTTGTCATAGGCTTATTGCTTGCAATCTGCAGTACAGAAGGACCACCTCTCTCTCTCTCTTTCTACTCCCTCAATGTCAAGAGGATCAGGGACAGGGGACAGAATCAAGGACGAGTTTTGGATGAAATTTTATTGATTTGTTGAAAGTAGCAATGAAAGAAAGTTAAAAAGATTTTGGAAACCTGTGAATGCAGATGAACTGGGCAATACATATTGACTAACAAGCTTGAAAGCTATGATCCAGGAGACACAAGGCAACAGAATATTGCTAACAATTTAAAAAGAAATAGTTGATGCTGTGTTGCTTTGGTTTGGATGTATCACGTAGATGAAGAAACTAACTGCAGCTTATTGATACAGTTTGATAACAGATTTCATGTAAGCCGCAAATTAATTTATGCTTCTGCACAAAAGGTTGGCAAGATGTCACAAACCATGCACGCTTAATACAACTCTGTGCGTCTGTTACTCTAGGAAATAGCTGATGAAATTCTACAGTAATAAATTACCATTGTGGAATTCTACAGCAACAAATTACTATTCAGAAGTGTTTATAATCTCAAGGGAAAAATAAAGAAACCTAAATCTTTTGTTTAAAATATAATGCACAGTGCAGGCAAAATTATTAGAATACATACCTTAAAGAGAAGGTAATTTACTGTTAAAGTCTGTCAATTATTGCAGGCAAGCCTACAAAAGTAATAAAATAGGCACACTGTCAAACATAAAAAAGAAAGCCACGAAAGGGGCAGCTTACACATCTGAAGTTTTAGGTAAAAAATGTCAGATAAATTTGGGAAATCATTTAGGCGCCTCCATCTCGGAACTCCGCACAGAGGCAGGGAGAAATATTACAATCATGTTGCAGATGGGGCAAATAGAATTGCTTACAATTACAAACTAGATCAGTGTCAGAGCCAAGAAAAGGCGCCAGATTTTACTCTTTCTTCTTCACTTTGAATCCTATGTCCACTTTAGCAAAGACTGTGCTTCTAAAGTTATATTACATTAGTTGTCTGTTCCCCCTCTCCCCTGACCTGTATAAACATAATAGTCCAGACCCTCAGCTGCTAAAATCACTGCAGCTCCATCTGGCCCATTAATGTGTGTATACATGCCAGTGGACAAGATTGCAAGTTGTTACCTACTCCCTGCCTAACAAACCTGGCAAAACAACAAGAGTAATAAACACATAAAACTGTCATTAAAAAAATTGCTGGCTTAGGTCTTAGAGATTTCTCCCTCTGCACCATGATGGTGAAGATAATATATACAGCCCAAAATCCCCCACCTAATACTCTATCAATAAAGGACTATTCTTCCAGTAAGCATCGAGTAGAATTCTGCAAGACTAGTATAAATAGCCTGCATACATATAATAAGACTCTTCTCTTTTTTTTTTTTTTTGGGAGAGGGAAATCTGCTGGGCTTTATGCAGGTAACAAGTTCCTAATCTCATCTCTGTAACTTTAAGAATGAAATTAATGACAAGATTAGCATAGCACATCAAGATGATCTCTCACATGAAACCAACAGAATGTCATGGCAAAGGGCTGGTCAGCAGGGATGCTTGATGAGAACTTTTTTTATTATTATTATTTGGTGCGGGAAAGCAGAAATGTAGTTTCTCTAGCCTCAGTGACTGGGATTTGGCAATATTCAGAAGTGTTTTGCCATGTGGGAAATTAAAACCTGCAAGTACAAAATTGCTTATTTAAAAACAAAGAACAGCAACAAAACCCATGTTAGTTCAATTAAAGGGTCAGTGCAGGGAAGCCAAAATAGATTTTTTATTTGCTAAGAAGCAAGGGACTGGAAAAAGATACATCTACGTAGCAGATATTTCTAATTAACCAATGAGAGCAAAGGCACTTGTTCCACTTAATCACGAAGCAACAAAATGGAAAATAGCCCTTCTCATCTCAAGAATATGCTTTGGAAAACGAGCCAGGATGAAAAGAGAAGCTCACAGCATATCAAGAATATGTTCTGCTCACCCTTTTTCCCCATCTTCCCTCCATCTTTGTAATCAAGGCTGCCTGAACTTATAAGCAGGTATTTATTTTTAGTTTTGTTTTAGGACTGGCTGAGCTGTTTGTGGTGAGCAGATGGGAATTTGATGTTACATTCTGTTTCAATTGTCTTTCAGTGAAATTAATTGCAATAATGATCATTTTATTGATATAACTCCTGTTTCCAGAAGTGTCCTACAGTAAGAGCATTAGAATCTAAGGAATTTAGAGTCATGTATCTAAATACAGGATTAATACTAAAGGTGACCCTTGAGCAAAAACTTGGATTCAGGCAGCATGATACTTGAGAAGAAGTCAAGCAGAACTTCACATCTTACTCTTAGGTCTTCAATTGGTGCCATACCACCAGAGCTACCAGGTGTCTATTTTGGGTTCAGGCCTCCCATGTTGCCCCTAAAGGGTCCTGCATTTAGGGCTCTTTTCTAGGGTGCTCCCATCTGCTGTAGTCCTCGTGTCGTCCTCAATGTTGCACACACCTTCTCATTTTCCTGCACATCAAGAGAATGGAAATCTCTTTCAGTTCCTGTTAGGCAGGTAATTAGTTTGATGGCATATCAGAAAGGCACTGAGACTAATGTGACTGCTTCCCAAGTAGCAAGAAGCTCCAGCAAGACCTGTGTTTTATGTCCTGCCTCAAAACTGAAGAGAACTGCTTTTTAATTCACCAGTTTTATCTCTCTGGGCTCAGTGAATTCTAGTGCTCATAAATGTGAGAGACAGCTACTGCAGGCTAATGGCAAGCACAGTGCAAGTTTCATGCATACGCTCTGTTAAAGACATCTTAACACTGACCCTGCAGCATGTCCTAGTCTAATAATTCTTCCTACCCCAGTCCCTCCCGCTCCCCTCACCTGTTCTTCCTTGGCATTTCTGTTGCGACTTCAACTTTCCTTTTAATATTACAGGCTTGGGTGTCCCCTGATTAGTGACTGAAACTTACACCGAGTGGTGCAGAAGGTTTTGTGAAGGTTCTAGGGTGAAGTCTTCTGAATTCATTGTCACTTTTGATAGACAACATAAAGAGTGAACTTCAGTTTCCAGATGAGGTAATGATTTGCCAACCCTATGGTCCTCTCTAATTTAGGGTCTTCCTCAGGGTAGGTGCTTGTACATTTAGGAATGATGTCACTTTACAGCACTCTGTCCTGAATCATAGGTATAGGCCTCTCTAAGCCCGTTCTCTTTACACTAAATGGGAGTGCCTTATCCAAATGAGCAAATTGTCTCTTCAGAAGATGTTTTTCCATGTTTTACTTTCCTTTTTAACAACACAATGAAACTCTAAAGGCTGGAAAAGGTCAAATGTTTTACTGAGCTTTATTCAAGAAGAAGAAACAGATCTATCACGAGGGATTGTACTGAGACCCCAGAAATGTCAAATAAGCAGATTATCTGGTTACCAGAATTGGGGCAGATGGTCCCAGATGACAACAGCCCCACAACTTCTTAGTACTGTTTCATCACTTAGCTTTAAGATTCCTTCAACTCTTTAAATCAGACATAAAAAAAAATGAAACCGTGCTTCTTATTATCAAAGAGAATTTCAGGCAGAGAATGAAATCCTGGCCCTATTTACATCAGAAAAACCTAGGCATTGACTTCAAGGGGGCCTGGATTTCACCTGAGGACTATGATCTGTCTGTCTCATTCTGTAATGTAAGGTGATACATTTGGAAAGGCAAGTAAGAAAAGATGACTGCTCATTAAGGGGTGGGCATGGACTAGCTAGGAACTCTATGTCTTGTCTGTAGGATAGACATGACAGCCATAGATCTTAAACCCTGTGGTACAGACTGGTTTTATACAGTCCGTAGAGGCTAGCCTCTCATGGTAGTGAGAGTTATGTCCAAGAGTAGGGCTGTGGTGTGGATCCTCAGTACGAGAAACTAAAAGGATTTAATAAATATCTACCTCTAACAAAATTTTCCCTCCATGAATCTCCAAGCGCTGTGTACAGGAGGTAAGCATCATTATCCCCATTAATGGGTTTTTCAGATTTTTCCTGCAGACATTTCTGGTTGGGTAAAGCCAGGTTGGCTGTGAGAGAAAGTGACGCTGTTAATGATTCTCTCATGCTTTGTGGAAACCTAACTAAGTGACGCTGTAGGCCAAGTTACAGTGTGGGCAGGTGTGAGGCTTGCCTTGCCTTGCTGTATGTGTAATAAAAAAAAAGAAAGGACAAATCACTGTGGTACTTTCATGCAGTTTCAGTAGGTTTCTCGTGGGGGTCTAGAGTTTCCATGTGCACCTCCTCTGAGTCTGTGATGACAGTTCAGGATAATTGAAATACTATGGTAGATTTTGAACACCCACTTTGCTTAGAATAACAGATTTAAACCTTACATTCTGCCTTGGATCCAACTTGTTACTTTACAGTATTGAGATGGGTTTATGTCACACAGTGCAGAAGATCCCATTAGCAGGGTGCAGCAACTCACTGGTGTGTCCATACTGTGAGGTCCAGATCTGCGTAGTGGGGAGCCTGCTGTTGTACGTCTGGGTGGGCACTTTGCTGCATGCTGATGAGCATGCTTTGGATGTAGAGGTGTTTTTGACTTTTTTCAGGAGTGTTTCATCTGAGTTAGCCCACAATATTATTCCAACTTACTGCCTGGACAGCCACCTAAAATAAAGTCTTTCCCTTCTCCTGGAAAAGGTTTCTTCATTCATTTTCCATGTTCAGTTTGTTTATATTTTGTAATAAGATTGCCTGGGTCTAAGTAGTTGGAATTTTATTTATTTCTCTGACTTCTCTAGAATTCACAAGGTGAATATATAACCCTAGTCTGTCTCTCTTGCTATAAATGCAAGATATGTGGGAATGGTGCCATGTTTTTTAGGCTCTCCTAATCTGAGTTGACCGTTCTTAAGCATTTCAAAGGCTGCTGCTGGGTCAAGAAGTCCTTGTAAATGCTATTTCTCACTAGCATCAAGCTTACATCCTTTTGACATTAGGGGGAAGAAAGTATTGATAAGCTGTGTCTGTAAAATCACAGTTACACCCGGACTTACAGAAATGGTGGGTTTTTTCCATTTGGTTGCTGGAAGTATGCTAGAAAAGGTCCAGAATGGCTGTTCAGTGATTTTTAGTTCAAAACTGAGTGTTCATCTTATGCATTTTTACAGTGTAGTTATTAAGGAATATTAATAGGGTATTCAGGATGGTTGTCTTCTGCTCTCAGGCTTTCTGTGATACTGGCAAACTCATTTTACTTTTGCACATCTGGTTACCATTTTGGAGATTTCTTAGTGATTTTAAAATGGGCTGTCCTCTTAAATGCCTAATATGCTGAAGTTCTGACGTCAGGGACTTACCCAGATATGTCTTGTTCTCTCAGACCCTCTCTTAACATGTGAATCTGTGATTCATGTTCCTTGCCTAAGATGGAAATCATCTTCCTTCCAAACCTAGTGATACATTTCCAAATAGAAAAAATACAGGAGATATGGGCAGGGGAGTCATGTATTTGTACATCGTAGCACCAAATGGCACTTCACTGGGAAGGGTGCAGAGCCCGCCTGACAAGGACCTTGTATTCCTCTGGAACTTGATGTCTCATATGGCCTCAAGAAGTACAGTTAGCTGAAAAAATTTGCTTTGTGTTTTTAAGAGAATGTCTTTGGAGTCCACTGATTCAGTTTCTTATAGCTGAGAGCCATGAACACAGCAGAGAACTGTCATCGCACATCTCCTTCTAGCTCTTTGTAAGAGCTGGTACCCCTGAGGAGCCACTGCTGGCCCTGGTGCTTGTCTAGTTTTCTGTCCTGTGAAAATCACTCCCTCTGCCAGCTCTGGCTTGCCTGTGGCATCCCCAGAGAGCCATTTCTGTACCTCCCCATTGTGACAAAACTCTTCACAGAAGAATCTTGCTAGCTTCAGTCTCCAAGAACTCTGCTCCCTGCAAGCCACTGATGATGTTTTTTTGCTTTACTGAACAGAAAGGATAAAGAAAAAGAAAAGAAAACCAACAAAAACACCAAAGAAACTCATAAGAGGAATACGAACAATGACAAAGAAGAGAAGAAATCCCAGCCAAAACCACCTTCCACTTAGTAGGAAAGAAGAGGGGAAGCCTAAAGCTGTAGCACAAATACTGATTATTCCTGTCAAGGATTTGCTGCTGTTGCTAAGTTACTGGCCTCTTTGGAAAACCCTTGAAGTATGGGGTACATTAGGAGCTCATTAGGGTCCCGGGGACTTGTGCTAAATGTACGATATGTCTCCATGCTAAACACACTTCAGAAATAACAACAGAAACTTCCTGCCCAGAGTTTAGATGCTTTTCTTTTTTATTTCTCTGTTCCCCCTTACCTCTGCATCGCTCCATTTATTCTTTTATGAGAACCAAGCTGTTTGACAGGATGGGAGAGGTTACCTGGAATAGATGAAGATGAGCTCCACTTCACTTTGTAGGGTTTCTGGCTTTTCATGAAAGTTCCCCTGCAGGGGACGCAGAGAAGGAGGAAAGACGAATGGAGATACATCTCTAATCTGTTCAGACTGTGGGTTTAATGACACTCCAGGGACTTTGTGTCAAGTTTGCGGAGAAGTCTGAAACTTAGAAATCCAGGGGTGCAAGCTCCTCTCCAGCATGTTAGGGAGGGCACTAAGGCCCATTTCACTTTGCATGTCAGAGCCACAGAGCAGAATCCACAGCCCAGAGCTAGCTGCCTAGGTGTGACAGAGGAACCCCAGCATGCTGACAGATGGTGGGAGGATGGATGAGTTGCCCTCAGGGGGGATCTAGGCAGCATGCCTGCATCCAAAGATATCACACATGATCTCTACAGGGAGTTAGTAACGTGTCTGGGCTTAACAGAAAATATGTATCTCTGCTGTTTTACATAATAGTTAATGAATGATATATTAGTAGCCCCAACAGGATTTTAGTTTTAGTTAATGTAATTTATAAATTAAATGGTCCAGACTGGGTGGAGAAAATTAACCACCAGGCTCACTAGGAACAAACTGTGGGTCTTAGGAACAGACAACAACTATATTTACATGGATCATGTGCCGTTTAGCTAACTAGGCAGGAATTAAGTGGAGGAATATGCTTTCACATTGCAGAGTTAACTATTTCCGTAATTCATCCACCTGACTTTCCCTGCCCAGACCACAACTGATGCACAGAGGATCAGTGACCAGTTTTCCAGACTGATCTTGAGGATCTGGGGATAAGGGAAGCACTAAAAGAGATAAGAGTCAACTGTGATCGGCATCATCAAATTTGGTGGCTGAGCTGTTGAAAATATTTCTGATAGAAAAAGTGATAACGAGCAAAGTACCCAATGTTGATGATGAGACCAGACCAGTTCTGTATCTTGCATGAGGAGGGCTGTGGGTAGCTGCCAAGTTGTGAGAACTACACTGGAGGAAGCCAGTGTGCTTGTCTGAACCCTGGATTGCTACTCTCACAGCTCAGCCATTTCAGAGGAGACCTAGGCAAGATCTCTACAGCTAGATGGGAACCAAGTTGTTAAATTGTGTTTAATATATTGTTCATCCATAGCACTTTTTCTTTCTTTTTTTTTTTGGTTCCGACCTGTAACTTGAAAGCCTGACATATTAAGTGCTGCTACATGAACTTTTGCTTTGACCTGAATACTAAGTTTATCCTGTTCTGGAAGGAGGGGAGAGCAGTGAGTGGGATAAACCAATTACATGCAGCCAGTCCTCAAGGAATGGCATGTCACAATATCTTTAATGAGCATGGGGACAAGAAGTGGTTTCCGTCACTCCACAAAGGAGCAGACTGATGGCTTTTTGCAAGGGAATTCCCTCTGCAAAAGACAAATGGCTGAGAGTAAATATTTCCCCCTGCCCTGGTCCTGCATAAGCCTGAAGCTTCATATAAGATTTCCTGCGTGTTGTATAGGGGAAGTTAAGGAGCTCAGAATGGCATTCACCCAAAGCAGTGCATGGGGAAATCTGCCCGGGTTAACAACAAGGGTAAGAGGGTCTTAAAACCTACTCCTGTCTTGCAGCTTTGCAAGTGTTTTCCTCTGTTGTAGGGTTACACTTTGCTGAAAGAAAATACCTTTTCTTTAAAGGCCCTTTTTCTATAGAGCCTTTGAAGTGGCAGGGGGCAGCTTCCACTTTTGTAGCAATTAAAGCAAATACTCAGAAGAAGAGTCTTTGTGTCTTCTGCTGCTAAACAGAAGAGAGCCAGGGATCAGGCTGCATGGCACAAACCAGCTTCCATCTCCACTGCTTAGGTGTCAGGTTAGCTGCCTCGATGGGAAGCTAGTTTTGGAAGGTGCTAGTAGGAGCAGTGCAAAACTCATTGAGAGGGAGGTAACTGTTAAATTCCATGGACAGGCAAGTCCCAGAGCTTGATTTCAGTCCTTGTTCTGGTGTTATCAATATGGGACATCATTTTGGTCCAGTTTCCTCCCTGCATCAGAGGGCTCAGGGGATCATCTCTTGCTTCCAGGCAAGGAAGGACAGTACCTAACCCTCCTGTTTGCACTTTGTATAGTTACTTGAAGATTTAGAAGCTCAGAGTAAGTATGACCATTCTTGTTAGGTAGAACAGACACAAACAACACTTACACCACCTTCATACTGAGCTTGCTAAATTGCCTGCAGAGGCCAAGGCTTTCTCCCCATCTGCAGAGAAAGAAAGATGGCATTTTTTCCTGAAAACTCCCTGGTTTCCTTGTTGTAGTTGCAAAGAAAATTTTCCAAGCATGAACTAAGCCCAATCAACATAATATCTGCCTGAATTGGTTTCACTGAGGGAGATTTGATATACCTCCAGTCATTTGTGTGCGATCTTAGCTCTGAAACCTAATGACTTGATTTTAATGTCAATGTTCTTTACTGTTTTCCTGCTCTCCATGCCAGCAAAAAGCATGCAGGCAAAGGTTTATCCACAACTGCTGGCTGTGGTGGCTGACAGCAAGTAAATGGACATTGTGGAGACTTTCTGACATGGAGGAGTTTAAATCTCTGTCCTTCGGTTTTCAAGCTGTGTTCAACAGCACCTCGTTGTTAAATAGGATCCTGGGACCAGAATATTTAACCATATTCTGCTGAAAATCTGTCTTTCCCATGGGTCCTCAGTGATGCAGGCCCACAGTTTTCATAAGAAAATCTATTGCATGTCAAAAAGACAAGAGCCGCAAAAAATAACTGGAATATAATTCTTATATAAATAACACAGGCAACACAATAGTAGTTGCAGTATTAATTATATGAATAACAAGGATATATTATTCAACTGGCATCCTTTAAAGTGCCCCTAAATCTTCTGCAGCAGTTCCCACGTGCCACACTGGAGGTTGCTTTAATTTGGGGCCCTTCACAGAGTTCCAGTCTCTTTTGCTACAGAGAACACGGGGCTCTGGCTGCCCTGCTTTGCTCCTAGGTTTGGGAGGAGGAGTTAACTGGTGTTTGAAAAGCCCTTGGAAGATAAGTATTCACCTTGTTTGGCGATAAAGGGCCCTGTAATAGCTGAAATAGCTGTAGAGGAGAACTCGGCCACTTTGCCTACTGATAAGGCATGATTTCATCAGCCATTGTTGCAAGGTGTCTGTCCAGCTACATCCCCGTAAAAAAGCTGCAACCCCAGTTGTGATATGCCTGAAAAGGCAAGATGACTTTCTTTCCGCGTTTACATATCCTCCCCTCACGGGCAGCGACAGCAGCAGCCTTGAGCACTTTGGCCGTAGTGGGGACTCTAGCAGTCGCTCACTTTGATGAGCATCGAATTCTCACAGAATTAAAACCAGCAGCCACCTTGGCGAGCGCCAGCGCCGTGATCTCGCCGGTGAGTGAAGGGCTGCTGCCACCTAGCAGCGGAGACGGGCTCCTGCCGGTCTCCAAGACAGCTTTTTGCCTTCAGTGCCAGGTCTCCTACCTTGAAGCAAGTTTGTTGACTATTAATTAGTTTCACAGGTGAAGGGCTTTTCTTTTTCCGTTTACATCATCATCACAGCATGTTGGGCTAAACACTTTGAGTGGTCCTTGCTGAAAACAGCAGTGCGAAGCTAGGAAGCTGCGCGTGCATCTGCGAATCCTGGCATCTGTCTGCGTTTGTGTGAACGTGTGTTTCTACGTGCGTTCATGTGAGCTTATGTGAACTCAGCCTTCCTAGGAATGAGAGAAGCCTTTCAGGAGCTGGTCACCATAAGGCAAGAGACAGCTGCCAGTTCTAATAGGGCAGAGTTTGAAAAAGAGAGAGCTGACTTCACAATTTGCAGAGGTAACACAGGATCACTGCAAATTTTGAGGGAAAATAGCTGTGTTACTAGCTTGACCTTTAAAAGAGTAAATGCAAACTCTGAAGATCAGGCTATCTGACGCAGAGTGGACACTTGACCTTCGAGCCAAGGGTGAGTGATGATAGTGGTGCAGGTGGTACACATTTAACTGTATTTTTCAGAAAACTGAATGATCTCTACAAGAGTACAGTATCTGTTACACTAGGCATGTCCTAAAACTATGGTCTCTGCTCTAAAAAGACTGCAGGCAGTGTTCAAGGAAACAAGAGGTAAAGGGCTCTAAACTCTTTAGAAAAATATTTGGAGTGACTGGGAGTAGAGTCAAGACATGAAATTCAGGAGTTACCAGTTCATGTGAAAGGCAGGACCTATCCTATTAAAATGCATGTGCATATTCACATATGTCAAGAATAGTATGAAGAGTGTGCCTTGCCCAAAGCTGTCTTTGTTCCTAGTCTGGTAGTCCTATATCCCATCTTAATTCTGAAATCCTTTGTTCTGGGGAAGGAGAGGGGGACTGAGGAGATTCATGTCCTGTCTGCCCCTTGCAGTCCCGGTAGAGGTGAAGTGCTTACCCCATGCTGCCCAAATTCCAAGTGGTAAAAGATCAACGCTACCCACTTTTAAGCAGGTGAGGGTAGCAATGCACTTTCTCAGCATCACTGGCACACTGTCCCCACCTATGCATCATAGGTTTTCACATCTGTCCTCACACCCATTTTGCTTTGCTTTTGGCTGCAGCTTTGTTTAGGAGATGGAGTTAATAATTGCTGTTTTCCACCCCTCTCTCTGGACCTTCCCCTTCTGCTTGTGTTTGCCCACCTGACCATCTGCACTCCATGGATGTCAGCCTCTGCTAGTGCGCTCTGTGTCCTTGCAAGCAATTGTGCAGTCATCCACCTCCACCCTCTGTCTCTTTAGCATCTCCTTCTGCTTTCTTCACTGCATATCCCTATCCCCATCAGCCTCCCCCTCCTTCCCACACTTGTGCCAGATGTACCGTAGTCCTGTCTTACCTCCTGACACCTACCTTGTTGCCACTCTGCATACATTCTTGACTCACCACACCTTCCACCTCACACTTTTTTTCCTCCCCAGTCTTGTTCCTATCTGATGCAGTAGGGCAGAGTCACTCTTTGCCTAACCTGCTATGCATCAGGGAGAAGGGGAAGAGTGTGGGTGCTACCCAGAGTGAGACATGGAAAGGAAATACCTCTGCAGCATCAGAGAACAGGGAATGCCGTTCTGTCCTTTGCCTCATTTTGCTGCAGCTTGGTTCTTCCCTCTGCTGGATGGATGACCTCTGCAGCTGCAAGTGGTACAGGCTCCATCCTCCTTTCAGGATATATCTCTACTGCTTCCACACTGAGAGCCTGTGCAAGAGGGATTTTGGTTGCACTTCCATTGATACTGACCAGCGGAATGACAACCATGATGTTTGTAGGTGGTGATCACAAAGCTATAATAGAAAAATCTCTTACTCTACCAGGCACCTCTATTTGGGGTCTAACTGCTATTCTGTACCCACAAATTGCTCAAGCAATAACATGTTTACACTTGAATTTCAATTGCTTGGAGTGCATATCTGTTTGGGGAGTGGAATTCTCCCAGGAAATGAGGGCAGAATGGTATAAGAAATTGCTCGTCTGTATCAAACTAATGGCCCATCCAGTCCAGTGTTCTGTCCTAACCATCGCCAGTGCAGGATGCTTTAGATAGACTTGTAACAACCCCCTGGTGTGCCCAGTTTTACAATGCTCCATAATAGGGAAACATTGCTTTCTGACCCCAACTTGCGATCATTTTATACCCTGAAGTGGGAAGACTAATAACCCATATGGTTTTTATTCTAGCAAGCCTAGCTGCAGATGCTATTCTTGTAAGGTCTAATCCTTTTCTGAATCTCACTAATCTGTTTTCCTCTATAATATCCTCTGGCAACAAGTTTCGCAGGTTAATTATACGTTGATTGCACAGTCTTTCCAATCATAGACACAGTTCTGTTGTACCTCATCTTATCCGTGTGTTTTTAAGTCTCTTTTAGCAACCAGAAGTGCCTGCAAATTTATTTCTGCAGGAAAATAATGAAAGAAACTCGCTTTATACTGAATTCTGCATGCACAGGCCTCGAGTTACTGATATTATCTCAGTTGCCTTTGAATTCAGTGCATGCTTCTTTCCAAGTAATCTGTCTGGTATAGCTATAAAGAACTTCTCCCTGCAGTTCTGCCCTACAGCTCATGCCTCTAAAATTCACTCTCCCAAACAGTCTGTAACCTACCCCACTCCCAAGTCAGTGGTATGTTATCCAGCCAGACTACAGCCAAATCTTGCCTTTATGTGCTCATATCCCACATTTCTCACTTCCTGATCTTCACAACTCGCCTGGATGCTACATACTAGGACCTTTTGCACCCTCCAGAGGACAGGTTAGCTGCCCCTAACCAGCCCATATTCCCTTGTGATCCCCCTGTCTCTCAAGGGAAAGCTGGTGATTACTCCAAAGAGCGTAAGTAACGTCCATAGCACATTTCCCTATGGGAGCAGGAGAGATTCCCTGAAGTACACGTCTTCTCTATGCCCAGTTATAATGGGTTTTTCTAGAAGCTCTTGATGTGCTGCCTTCACTTTGTCCCCAAAACTCCTTGACTGCCCAGCTGATGTGTCATATTTGCTGTACGTGCTGCAGAACTGTGTATGTGCATGAGTGATGTACTCCTCCCCTGTTCGTGTTGCCTAGATGAATATATAGCAGAAGCTCAAAGGTACTTTAATCTCCCATATTAGTATCAGCCAGAGCAGCACAGTTACTCAATACGGTGTGGTTTTGCACCCACCCCATCCAAACTGGTGTTGGATTCTTAGTCTGTTTTTTGCAGACTGCATGCCTCTCGGCTGCATTTTTTCTAATTGAAATAGACATTTCAATGGTTCTCTGCTTCTGAAGTCCTGATTTTGGCCTTCTGGTCTTTGTGACTCCTAATCCTGTCTGCAGTTAGCTGTTCCATGTCATCATTTTAATCCTGATCCAACGGGTCTTCCCTGAGCACAAGCAAGCTGTGGATGTACCTAAACACATAGTCTTTAGGATTCCCAGGTATATCCAGTGCCTGCAGTGGAAGACAAACTGCCCCTAAACCTTGCTACCTCCCTCTTGCCTGTTGCCCATTCCCTACAGTGCTCCCAGTTACAGGAGGATCAGCGGAGAGCATACCCACTTCAGACCTCTTTACATACTGATTACACTTGTCAGGTCAGGTAATTCTTAAAAATCTCATCTTAACAATGGGAAAGTGAGGCAGAGGGAGGTATAATGACTTGCCCGAGGTCATCTTGTTTCTCAGACTAACATCCGGCTCTTCTCTTCTTGTCACTTAGCTACAGGGCCAGTTTTCCTCCTGACATGCAATTGAAATGCTGCTGGGACTCCCACACTTCTCTGTTAAACGGCTGCTCTATAAATAAAGTTTCTATTGAAAATGGCACATTAGGAGAATGCTACTACATAACTAATTTTTTTTATTATTTAGAGGTTTTTAATTCATCACAGAGAAGCCCCCATTAAAAATCAACTACCTTACCCATTCCTCTTGTCTCTTTGTGCTCTGGAAAGGAAAAGCACTTACACCTAAGAAGAGCCAAATTAAACGTACTGGTACAAACAAGAAAGTATGGAGAGCAATCACTGAGCTAATCCCCTTGGAGCCTCCTTCAAAACCAAGTGGAAAGGTAGTTTTTCCTTACCTGGTCTTCCCCTGTAACACACGGAGGCAGACACATGAGGAGGTGTCTATAACAAGAACAAGAAGTCTAACATCTGCGTGTAAGCAGGAAAACGTAGGGCTGAGTGATAGTAGGCTCAGTATTTGTTGAATTGTCTGTTGAAGTCCTGCCCTTCAGTTTCCTTCCACTCCTTCCTGAAAAAAAAAAAAAGAGATACCTTTTCTGCCAGAAATTTTCCTTCCTTTCTATGCTGTGCCCAAAAGTCCAAGCAGCTCATAAAGTCTAGCTACGGTTATAAAATAGATTTGAAGTTTGAAAAGGAAGTAAGATGATATTGCATTGAGAGTTACAATGTGGGCTGGAAAAAGGAAGAGTATCAGCAATGATGTTTGAGCTCATCCTTTCTGCTTCCATTTTCATTGTGTCTCTTTCAGGGGTGAAAGGACACCAGATTCATCTTTCCATCTACAGCACTATTATACTGTTATATGATGGCTGTGAAGTATATTGGAGTGATACACATAAAGTGCTTTGTGGTCCCGGGATAGAAGGGGCTAGGGAAGCACAAACTGCTTTTCTAAGCTTGTTGGCAGATACCAGGGGATTCACACTTCTCTTCTCCCTCTGGTAATGAACTGCTGCAGAGAATGTACCAAGCATAATGCCTTTCTTCAACCCATCTGTGCAGGGAGGGTTTTATGGAGCCCTCCCCACATCTGGGAAACAGGGAATTTAAAAGCTTCTTCGCAGCAAGTCTAACCCCTTGGAAATAACACTGGCATTGCAAAAGAAGGTGGCCACCTGGTTCTCTGGCTGCATGCTGTCAGGCAGCAGGGCCTAATGAACCTCTTAGGGGGAACATTCACAGAAGGAGTAAGAGGAGTCTAATAGGCGCTTTGGTCCCTGGGGTTGGGAGGCATAAACAGCAGCAGGGATGGTGCTTGTGAGGGGGAGAGAGGAAAGGCTGACGAGCGTTCTCATCATCCTCCTCTCAGCATTATTAAACTTCCCACATATGGTGGGTGGTGTCATGTGAAAGTGGGGACACAAAGTTGGTACAGTGGGACTCATCTCTTCATTTTGGAACAGAATTACTTTTCTTTCCTGTCTGCCCTCTCAGCCGAGGTGTAGCCCATGCTGTTGGTTCTGATCAGCTGCTCAATAGGTGTGTTATTAGCTTAAAAGGCACCTCGACAGCTGAGAGCCTAAGAAAGCTGGGGTGGATCCCCAGAAAACTGGGCGTGGTATATGCTCTGTGGAGTTTGAGACAAAAGCTACCACTTTCCCATGGGTTTGGTTAAGGCCACAGAAACCTTCCTGCCTTATAAACCAGTAAAAGGGAAGAAGGACCCAGCAGTGGAGCATCTACCCTGATCCCACATCTAGCCATATGTAAGCCTTTCTCTTTTAACTCATTTACCGGTGCTGGCCTAGCTGTGTCCAAAACTCAGTCAGCTGGCTAACACTTTCAGAGGAAGACTGTAGATAATGTCAAAAATAAATAATGCTTTCTCCTTCTGTCAGTATCTGTAGAAGATCTTTAGAAGAGTTGTACTTAATGGAAGTACCTCACTCCATGTTTACTAAAGAGCTGTCATCCTTCAGTAAGCTTATTTACTGTATTCTAATCTGGTACTGCAAAACTACTGAATTTTGAGAGTTAGAGAAGAAACTATTGCTTGCTTTCTTTTTTTGTTACATTCTGAAAAAAGGTGTGACTGGTTTTTAATCTGTAATGAATGTGATCAGTCCTTTTTATACCAATACAGTGATACCAGGAGTGCTTGAATAACAAGTTGATGACTATTGCACAGGAAAATAGAGAAGAGTATAAATACTATGATCCAGGTAAATATCCCGACTTCAAAACTTCTAATGTGCAACATCTGCCACTATCACACTGAAAATTGCCTCGAGGATTTTGGAAATTAGGTTATAACAGGGAAGAAATTTCCATTCTTTGGTAGAATTGTATTGCCATATGGAATTTATGAGATACATTGCTTTATGCTAGTGGGAAAAATTGGTGGACAAGGTTTGCAATAGAGTTTCAACCCCAAAAACAACTGAAATGCTAGGAAAGCTATACCTTGGTAGAAATCCTCCAGTTTCTTTTGAGCGGTCTTTCTCTGTCAAGAATACATTTAGATTTCTGCACAGTTTCCCATGTAAGTGGGGAAGAGGGAGTTCTAAATCTCTTTTTGAACAGTCAGTCCCTCTTGCCCTCCAAGTGCGTACAGAAAAGTCCTAATGTGTGGGCAGATGGTTAGTGCTTTGTCACTGACTTTCTGTCACCTTACCAAATCCTTTTGCCCCTTTTTGTCCCACTATCCCTTTGTGATGGAAAATTTCTGCTTGAGAGTTTTGTGGGGGTTTGGTCTCTTTTTCTTTTTTTTTTTTTTCTTTTTTTTTTTTTTCATAATGTTAAATGAAAAACAATACTTGTGTATTTTTAGTGGTCTTGCAGAATGTGTCTCACACACTTGTGTTAAGATGAAAAATAACCAACTCAATGTAAAACTCAGCATTTTAGGCATAATTTCTCCATTTAAAAAGCTCCAAAGCCTCTTGTTTGTTAACAAGACTCCTTCATGCCTTCTGTTAGTCCCAAGGCTGAACAGAGCATGCTGCAAGTAGCTTTCTTCCCCCAGAACAATTAGGAAAGCAATATGAAACACCCTTTATCTTTAAGGAGCCAGATCTTCAGCTTCCATAACTCATTCCCAAGCTAGGGTGTTTTGAACATTTCGGCTCAACTTGAATTTGCTGCAGTCTAAGAAAACCTCTTGAGACTACCACAATCTTATGCGTTTGGTATGCTTTGAATGAAGACACTATCAGTCCTGAAAACAGCTGATGCTTCCTCTGTTCCTTAACTCATTTTGTTTGGAAAGTGAACTGTCTGCTCATCAAGGAGATCTTTGCAATGCTGTTTCTAGGCATTTATTTCCCATCCATGTTATAAATGGTATTAAAATTACCAACATCAAAAAGAAAATTGAAGTTCTGGCTAAGGCTTCCTTGAGTACAACCTTTCTATCCAGTGGTCAGTAGATGCACAACTCTGTTGCTGCATCCAACCCTCCATGTACTTTTAGGAGGCTTAGATTTGTGTTTGATGCCTTTTCAAAAAGATCAGGCATCTCCTTGGCCACTGCTCAAAATGTTCTTCACACTGTATTACTTGAAAGTGATTGGACATACAGCTATTTTCAAACCATTGGAACTTTACAGGTGTAGAATTAGGTTCAGTTACTTTTTTAAGAGAACCAGTGAAAAGAGCATTAGACACTCATAAGTGTCACTTGCCTACATTGTTAATGTTCAAATATCTCTACAGATGTGTCCCAGGGTTCCTTTCTTTAGCTAAATTCTCTGAAGGGTTATGTTAAGCTTTGGTGCAAGGGTGTAGTGTCAACTGGATAGGTCTTCATAACTGCTTGGCTTTGCTGAAGCGAGCTCAGTTTATTGAAATACACCTTTGAGAGTGGGCACATTTTCAGGAGCTCAGGAACTCTGCAAAAGTAAATATGTAATTCTGCAGCAGTGTGAATTGCATCTGTGTGCAAGTAATATGGAGGAACATTGCTTTTATAGCCCTTTTTTTTTTTCTTAGTTACCCCTTTCACTCCACAGTTTGGTACTTCTACCTAAAGAGTCCCCTATTCTTCATTACCCCACCTGTTTCTCTGTGGGTTACATAAAGGTTGCTTTCA
Organism: Ceryle rudis; assembly: GCA_033439905.1. Taxonomy (NCBI): domain Eukaryota; kingdom Metazoa; phylum Chordata; class Aves; order Coraciiformes; family Cerylidae; genus Ceryle; species Ceryle rudis. The sequence continues at coordinate 94,021 of JAAGNO010013824.1, read as the reverse complement.
ATACTGATGTATTTGAAAAGATAGGTTATTATGTTTATTCCTATTTATTTATTATAGCTTATCTGATATATGGCTGTAGTCACCAGGACCATTCAGTCTTTCATAGTCCTAAAGAAAGACTATTTGTTAATCATCAGGGGTTTTCAAGTATCCTACAGCACTCAAAGTGGGCTTAAGTTTATTTACCTGATAAAAGCTGAGCATGTGGGCTCAGACACATAGAGGCTGTTTTGTAGAGTAGAAGGATTCATTAGAGTAGGATTTTAAGTGTCTGCTATAGTGAAGAATACCCTAGCTGACAAGACATAGTTGAATGAAATAATATCCAGTGAGACCAAATGAAAACATTTGATCAGATTCTCAGAGTTCAAGAGAACTGAGATTTAGGATCCGAGACCTTACCTGGTTATAAAAGCTGACTGAGAGGAAGGAACCACATGAGAAGATTGTATGTCCCAAACTGCTCTCACGTTGTCGTAGTGAACATGTTCTGTTCATTTTCACCATCCTATAGTGGAGAAAACCCTACCACAGAGTTGCACTTTCTCCAGGCAGAAGACAGAATCTTTTCCTCCTTGTCCTCATAGGTTTTCACACTGTATCTATGTGGCATCATATTTCTGGATGTATGTACAGTCATGTGCTAGTGAAGAAGAGCTTGCCATGTGTTTCCATACTGAGGATCAGTTGGCAGCAATCTCTGTTCTGAAATTAGGACCAGACACCTACAGTTTTAAGGAACCTGTAAGACCTTAAGTCAGTGTCTTGTGCTCAGGATATGTGATTTAAGGTTACAGGAACTGACCATGCTTTTTAGCTGTAGTATTGAGGAAGAACATGATGAGGAAACATGGACTGTATTTATATTGTGAAGACTAAATGTACATTGCAGAATAGTTTCTAGATTTTCACAGAATTTGGAATCTGTGGGCTGAGAAGTTTGTATGTACTACTAAGCAAGATTTAGGAGCACAGACTTCTACAAACTTAAGCAGACACATGTTGGTCCAAGTAACTTGCCTATCTATCTATCTATCTATCTATCTATCTATCTATCTATCTTTCCCACTTCCTCACTGTGCAGGTTGAAAAGCTTG
>JAAGNO010013824.1:79347-92824 GCA_033439905.1 Ceryle rudis | reverse complement strand
CTATCTATCTATCTATCTATCTATCTATCTATCTATCTATCTTTCCCACTTCCTCACTGTGCAGGTTGAAAAGCTTGTGCTGAACAAGAGGGATTGCAGATACAGCAAATGTGGCTTAGTGATTGTGAACCAGGCCGGGACTCGCACAACTCAGGCTGTAGTGACATCTCTGTTATGGACTTTGTGGGTGACCTCCAGCAAGCATTTTAAGTTATGTCTGTACTAGTAAATTACATTTGCCTTGCAGCATTTCCAGGCAGGAAAGTCACCTGGCATAGAATGGCTCAGATCTATGGTAGTAGACCTCTGTAATCCCCAAAAGAGTGTAGCTTCATACAACCCTTCTCTACTTATGAGCGGTCCCTTGATCATCCGTGTCTGGGAATTGTCTGGGGTGAATGCCAATTTTAACAGGCCAAATCTTATGACAGTAAACTTGATTCTAGTTTGTTAAAATTACTGCATCTGGGAATATTCCTGCGTACATTCAAATTTACTAGTACAACACAGCCTAAGCTTCTGTATTCATGTCTCATATGATAGTCTAGGAGAACATTCAAGCTCCTACTGGGGCAAGAAGTGGAACCCCATCACCTCCTCTCTCCTTTTACAGTCCTTTGTTCTGATGGCGAAAAGCCTTAGTTATATAGCCTGAAGGGAGCTGTGGGTACTCCAGACAGGTCCCTCACTTAAACTGGGACAATCAAGGGACCAGGACAGCTTGGGAAACCACAGTGCACTGCTCTTTCCTGTATCTATAACATGAAGACAAGATAATTTCCTGACTTAGAAAATAAAATTTAAGGCAGTATGCTAGCTGTTGAGATTAAAAAAAGAATGTTTAATAATTGCTGTGTTATCCAAGCACTGCCCTTTTTTCCTTTAATTGCTCATGGGTTTGTGGAATCATCCCATATGGGCAGCTTATTCTAAACTGTACATGGTGTGTTTCTCTTACAGTCAGTTCTCCGATACAGAAAGTAATAGGAAGTAGGAGATCTCTCTTTGCTTCATCCAAGCTAATACTGTCTTGGATGGTGGCCAGATGAACCATTCACTGACCCCCTCATGACAATTTCTATGCCTTGATCATTGGTAGGGATTGTATGATACTTCTGACAGCTGTAAAAAGACAAGAAGTACATGTAATCTGAGGATCTGGGATATTTTCAAGACCTTAAAATACTTGGATCCTGCCTTACTGACTAGGCCAAAAAATGTTTCTTGAGATTCTTCTTCCAACCACTTGTCATACATCCACTGTGGGGCAAGGAAAAAAAAAAACAAACCCTAATGTACCAGTCATTCTCATCTTTTATACATTCCCTGTGGGAGCACAGTGTTCAGGGGTTTCAGAATGTATCTGGTGGTGTTCACATTAGAATAGGCAAATGAAACAGCCAGAGTTTCCAGCGAAAAGGGAATAGCGTAATAGGTCCATTCACTGGCTTTGGCACAGATGATTTTTAAACCCACCAACCAAGCCTGTTTTATTTTTGTCTCATCAGCAGGTGGGTGTTTGGGGTTGTTGGTATCTTTTTTGAAATGCTCTTTGCCTTGCCAGTTTTTGAGAAACACCCTTTGCAGAACTGAAAGAATCTTAATGTGAACTTCGTAATACGGAATTATAATTTGACATTTGCGAAGTCAGCTCCTCCTGAAATTCCCTTGTTATGGATTACATAGCACTGCGAGATCAGTGCAGCCTGCTAAATGGGAAATTGATGTAACTCCTCCCTAGCTCTTGCTCTTTTTTACTGTCACCCTCACCCCATTTCTACCACATAGGTCAAACCCATACATTACAGTATCTTTTAAAGGCTCTCTGATAAGGCCATACAATGCAATTTTAAAATACAGTGCTGCTACCCGCGTCACAAAAGAGAATTCCAGGACCTTTGGAAATTCTGTAAACTAGACTCCTAGAAAATGACCCTGTTGCTTGATATATTATAGATCTGAAATTCTGTGAATGCAAAGGGGGGGAGCTGCAGTGAAATTCAGTTGTAAATAGCCTTTATCCCAAAGACACTGCCATAGTGTGCAGAAGAACACTCTCCTATATCTTATTTAAAGATAGATCTTTCCCACAGTAACATATGTGTCTCTCTCCTCCATCGGTTTTAGTGGCTGCTATACTTTTCTGTTCTGCGTCTTTACCGACCTCTGCCAAGGTCTTGAGAACACACTGTCAAGGTAAAGAGTGTTGTGTTCCCTGCCATTCACTGAGTACCTCTTTGCTCGTTTTTGCCTCCCACTAGAGCTCAGTGGTCTCTTTTCCCTGTCTGTAAGAATGGACTGCAATGAATTTGTCAAGACCTATGTCTTATGAAGGAGCCAAAGCTGCACTGAAGCTGGGGTAGTTATCAAATCCAGTGTTGATAGTGGGGAAGATGTATTTACCATAAATTCAGCATAACTCCTTATATGCAGTCATGTGGTTACAGGTATAAACTCGTATTTGCTTACACCTGAAAAGCTCAGGTTTTCATACCATTTCCACAAAAATTTCTTATCTCTTCCCATTTCCTACCTTCAAGTCGGAATATCCTCTTTCCTCCCTTGTTTATACTCCTGAGTTGTTAAATAAAGGTTTGCATTTCTTACATTAACATTCTGGCCCTGAAGCTCACTCTTCTTTGTAATCATGTTGTCAGGGATGTTTGCTGGAATCCCACACCATGTCTGTTCTGGCCTCAACTCAGTAATTGTGTTTCTTGGTTTTCTTCTGTATCAAGCAGAACTGTTTTCCTGAGTAAACAGACCATCTTCCCACTCCCATCTCTTTCTCCATACATACCTTGTTTCAAAAAACTTCTTTGAAATCTGCATAAATGCCACATTTTATGTAGAAATACCTCGGTCAGAATAATGATCATTTGCATGTTAATAGCTCCATCTCTGTAGGTGGTTGTTAGTTGTTACTGGTCTTGCTTGTTACAATGAATGCAAATGCTTTTTTAGTCCTAATCTTAATTGCAAAATGATTGTATTTTTCCATAATTCCCTATCTTTCAGTAATTTTAATCTATATCAAATATGATTTCTTGACATGCTATCATTTGCTGTGTCTATTATGCCTAGACTCTGCACATATTCCAATAGACTCGATAATTATCAAAGCAGTTTGGGTTTTGAACTGAAAACAGGCCCTTAGACAATTCTTTCCCACCAAACTTTGGTAAAGAACAAAAAATGAGACTTGAACTTGTACTTTGTGTCTTGACTCCACTTCACTCTCTTTGCAATTCATCCTTTCAGCTGTATCTGACAGTGAAGTGACTGACCTGGCAAAGTGCTGTTGGCACCATCATTTCCACTGTGGGAGAGTGAGGTTACTGAGGTGGAAGGTTCCCTGTCATCATCAGTTCAATGTCTGTGGCCTTTGCAGTACCAAATACTTGGTGTTTACAGCAATGTAGGCTCTCTGTTTTAAAGGGACAGTACTAAAGGAATCTATTTTGTTCCTGATGTTGTTGATGACCCACTGTGGATGAGAATTTCTTCTGTGGAGGTATAACTGGTAAACTGCATAGATCATTCACAATGCACAGGGCTGCAACAACTCAGTTTGGAGGATTGTTTGAACACTGAAAGGCTACCCAGTGCTGTGCTTGCCTATGTCATGCCTTCCACCTGGAGATATCACAGTCCTGAGTTACGTGCCCACATACCTTTCCTCCTCTGTATAGGAAAAGTTAAATGTACAAAAATGTGACTCAGATTGCAGACAGAAAAGCCACTTAAAGTAGTTGCTAGGAACTGCCAAGTGAAAGAGTATGGCCTTTACCCTAAACCTCTTCAGGACTTAGCTATTCCTGTGTACCATTCCTGGTTTTCAATCTGAACAATTACAGAATCATAGAAATGCTGTTTCGAGGTATTCTCTGGAGACTTCTGGCCCAAGATCCTTCTTGGTTGTTCCTTTTTTATTTTGAGAATACCTGAGGGTGCAAGGCAGTAGCATAAAGGGCAGTCTCTGTGCTCTGCTATTTTCTAAGAACTGTCAACACTGTAGCAGTCTCTTGGATTCACCACCACTAACTTTATACCAGATCTATGCAATTTCAGGGTTGACCCTTCTCAACTTCAGTGGGCAGAATTACTCTTTACTATCTGCTTTCTGTATCTTTAGTGCAAAATGCCTGTCACAAAAGCATACTGTGGGTAGAGGCCTGCTATGCCAGGTGTGGTGTATGCTGTCTTGAGACTTGCTTGAGAAGGCAACTTCCTGAAAACAAATAAAAAGACACTGGTATACTCTTAGTCAAATCTTGTAAGTCTGTGGCCCTTTCATTTCACATTGTAGAGAACCCAGACAATATGTTCATCCTCAGGGAGAAATGCCAAATTACACATTATACTCAGATCCACAAAATAGTGGAGTATTATTTAATCACTGAAAATTTAAAAGTTTGTATGACTTCTTGAAATTGGCAGTACCAGACTCCCAAGATGAGGCAAATCTGCTTGCTTTCTTGTTTTCCATCCAAAGTTGGAAGCCCTTTCAGGCTGTCTTTATATCTACTTGTTGAAGACAATATTCTCCTGTGCTGGACATAGCCAAGCACTGTAGAGATACATAAGTGGGGAGGTGGAGGGTAGGGTATTACACTATAAAATAACCCTTTACTTTTGGCTTATAGGTTACTAAATTCATGTTCAATAGTTGGGGATGGTCTTTTCCAGGAGAGTAAGAGAGATTTTCCTAAGTGCTGTCCCATGTCTGCAAAATGGGCTTTGTCTGTCTAAGGCAGAGCTTCCCAAAATGCAAACTAATTCCATGGTTCTTTCAGCAAAAGCCACCCCTCATAAACAGACACGCTTGTGGAGATAGCAGACTTTAATGTACACAGTAGCATATGCATCTTGTACATTCATTCTGCTTTAATATCACTTCCTGGTGTGAATCTCTAAACAATCTGTATCTCTCAGAGTTTCCTTTAGAGCAACAGAAGGAGAAAGGTTCCTATTTGACAGCAACTTAACCTGTGAGGTAGGGAGGCTATAATAAAATGAACATATCCAATATGCTTACCTGCCCTTCATACTGTTGAACTAAATCCATAAAGCTGTTTATTTTCACATGCAGCAACATAGCGCTGGCCATCTTCCTTTCAGCCAGCAGACTGGATACATAAAGAGGAAAGGAGGTCCCCAAACTGCCAGCAGCTGAAATTTGCGCTTGCAACCCACCTTCTTCACCTCACTAGTGATCATAAAGACTTGGAGTCTTCTTTGCATAACATCTCAGAGGAATAGTGTGCTTACCACTACTTTTGTACTGACAGCTGGGAGACCTCTTCTCTTCCTGGCATTGTCTGATGCAACATGTTTAAGTGCAGCTCACTCAAGTCAATAAGTAAAACAGCCCTTTCTCCTTTGGCTCAAAGGCCTAATGATGATAACTTTCACTGTGGACATGGGAACTCCAAGCTTCTGGAGGCCTTCATCTGCTTTCAGGGTGCTTGAACTCAATTCTTACCTCCAGTAATAGCACCCTACTCACAAAACTACACTGTAGTTTAGGTCCAGTGTTCTGCCTCTGAAGCTGACAAAAGTGAGCCATAGTGGGAAGCTTTCAAACAGTAGGAAAGATTCCCTGCCAAGCATGAAATTTTCTGGAGAAGTGGGTTGTGTTTGTGTTCAATTTCACATAGCTGGTAAGAGCTTCCCTTAATCTGCTGGCCACATTCTTCCTGTTGTAGCCCAGTATGCTAGTTTGATGGTTTTATTATGAGAGCTGACTCATGTTGAACTCCTCACACATTCTTTCCTATGGCAGCTCTGTCTTTACTGCTCTCAAGACATAGCTGTCCAATATTGTGAGCATTTGTGGGAGTGGAACTGCCATTTCTGGTTTAGTGCAGTTGTTGGGAAAGATTAGAACAGATTGGTACTGGGTGAAGCACATGTACATGCTTTTATAGAATACACTCATAGTGGGATCTAAAAGTTTTATCAGCATGAATTTGGGATGGTTGTTTCCCTCATGGCTGGAAAAGTAGAAAATGAACAGTACGCATAAAAACTTCTTTTATTCCTTCCCTAAGTCTGTCTCCAAACCTCTGGTACTCACTGAGCTTTGTTACTGCAATTACAGAAGGTAGGCAGAAGTGCATGTGATGGAAAAGGCAAACAGATCACCACTTCTTTGGAGGGTCCTTATGGAGGAGTGATGAGGCAAAAATGCAGAGGGAAAATAATCGCCAAGAAATTATGCTGGGAAGAGATCAATAACCCAAAAATTACTCGTGTCACTCGACGCCAGAACAGATCTGTTTAAAAACTTTCCCTCTATGGAGGAGCAATCTTGAAATTGACCCATTCTGCCTAGTTTATTCTTTTCATGTTAAAGCAACAAAGAACTCATTGAAAAAGCAATGCTGCTTTTTTTTTTTTTTTTTACCAACCAAAAAAGCGCAGCCAGCTCCTTTCCGCCATGTATGCAGATTCCACCAACTATAGCAGGGCTTGGAAAGACCCAGCAGTGAAATTTTTTATTTTTTTTTTTTTTTCCCCCCATAGTATAAACATTAAATACAGCTCACCTAGATGGGGAATGATCTAACAAATGAACTCCCTAGAGAGTGATTGCAGGGAACACTTCCAGAGATTAAGGCAGACAAGCACATAAAAGTGATTATGTTCTGTTACCTTGTGAGGCCTGTGGATAACACTGGTGTACAGATAGATTGTGACAGAAAGAGGCAAGCAGATTGTGAGAGGTGGAAATGGAGAACTACGGAACAATTCATATGATGGGAAGCTGGGAATGGAGATGGTAGTATCCTTTCCACTGGAAGGTAAAGAGGGTTTTAAGAAGAGAAGGGGCATAACCCACCAGCCCACTCAGCATGGAGCCCACACAGTATCAGAGAAGTAAACAAGCAGGGAGATTATTATTTTTAAATTTTGGATGACTACTTTATCACGTACCTTACTCTTTTTTCCGTCCTCAGTCTCACCAGCTTGTTCATTCCACTAGAATACACATAGTCCAGTAGAGCTTGGAATAGCAGAAAAGGATAAGAGAAGCCAAAGGCACAAGCCAAGTGATAGCAAAGGATTGCCTTGGATTTCCAAGCTCTGTGGATGAGATGCTAGGCAGTGTTATTTTAATTCCATAATAATGAATTAGTCCTTGTTCACTGTCTCTTCTATTCCTTCTCCAGCTCATTTCTTCATGGAAGGATAAGTGAAGAGGTACACATCTAGATTTTCAGTTATCTACAGTTCCACCTGTGTTAAGCTGTTTGATTTCCTTATGTCTTTTGTTACAAATTTAAATTGATATTTATTTTGCTTATTGTAAGACAGTAAGAGGTGAATTCTGTGCACTACTAAGTGTGTAATATTTGCAAATGCATAGCTACTGTTTTTTATGACACCATTCAGTTAAAGCTAGTTGTATCTTGCTGGAATGCTGTCGAGTCAGGTTCTTATTCCATTCTTGACTTTTATATAGGTCAATATTTCAGTTGTAGCTTGGTTTGAATTCTGCCAGATGCACATTGTTCTTGTTTAAACAAAGCCTGTAGTTTTCAGTTTCGCTTCAGTTCTCACTAAGAAAATGCAAAGCTTTCAGCACTCATTAAACTATAATCTAAACAGTGCCAATAGTACCCAATTCATGAGTCTGTAGAGAATGAGAAGGATGAGTTCATGAGTGGGCTGGTGAGGTCAAGCTGATCAGCTAATAGCTCTGGAATTTCCAGCTAAACCACTTATGGTTGTATTTTCTAATAAAGAGAGTTTACACCTGTTTTTCAGAAAAGATTTGTACAGTGAGGCGTCCAGATTCCTTTGATTTATGTTTCTAGCTGCTTATTTCTCTTTCTTAAAATGGGATTGAGGCCAAGGGCCAGTTTTTCAAAGCTATTCAGTCATTTCATGATGCAGGTAGGTATGTAGTGAAATGCTAAAAAAACCGCCATTAGGTTGCTCACCTTTCAATTAAACCAGTAAGGATTAGATATTCATGTGCCTTTGAGAACTTTGCTTTGTGATTACCCTTGTCATTAAGTATCATTTAAGTCTTTTCAGAAGCTTTGTCTGTACTTCCATTTCCACTCTGTGCAATTCAGACAATAGCTTTTCTTTCCCTTGCTGCTCTATTCAGAGCATTGGTATGTTATAAACAGGGTCATATAAAGTCCCTTTAATGAAAGCACAATAAAAGACTCTGTAGCAGCTATGAGAATTGCCTACTGGCCTTAAGGGTGTTGCAGAGTGGAAGAGGAAAGAAGTCAGTAGTACTGGACAGGGCAACTGAAAAATTAAAAAGGACAAGCATATTCCAGGCCATCTGTTCCTCTGGAGAATGGAGCTTCTACAGGTTAACACCTGCTCTTGTCTACTCAACATGATGCTAAACACATCTTCCATGATTTTTGACCAAATGATATCTTGGGTGCTGCTTCTGGATTTATTGAGACATTAAAATTAAGCAAACGCTTAATGTTTTTTTTTCCTTGTTTTGGCTGCAAACAGGGAGGACAAACCAGTTGACCTCACATAGGCCTTCTGAATGTGGTAGTGTTTGAGGAAGCCTCCTGCTGCTCTAGCACAGTGGTATCCAACCAGCTGTAACCACTCTAACATCTTTGCAGACTGACAAGACTATTAGTGCTGACAACAGTGTTGTCCAAATGAAAGACTTTCATCACAAGATAGAAAAAGGAGTATTAGTTGGTACCTGAGCAGTGCTTTTATCTAGCAGACATTCTATAAATACTCATTATTTGCATATAGATATAAGGTTTAATATTAGATTTGTAGGTAAAATAAATGGAATTTTCAACAGAGAGTGGAACCAAGTAAGAGAAGGCCAAGAACAGGTTGCAGTGCTAACTTTGCTGGAAAGGGTAATAAGAACAGGACAGTTGTTGCAGGAACATGTCATACTTGGGGGCATCATGTAGATCTGTTTTCTAGGACAGCCTTTCAAAAGCTGGAGTAGATCTCGTTCCAGTTTTAGGTCAGAAAGACCCTTTGCTCTAGCAGAAGAAACTTTATAGCACCTTAACTCTGTTATGCTCGCCTGTGAGCTTACCTCAGGAATAAATCATCATGTTGCAGTATAGATCCAAACACACTGCTAATGCAAATTAACCCGGCTAGGTGCATGTGGCCTTGGAAATGAACGATCAGTGTTCTTTCCTGGACATTGCTGCATGGTCCAAAGAGCTGTTGTAAGAGGCATGAATCACGAACTCCTGCATCAGCACAATTCTGGGAGAAACAGTTATAATTTGAGGGCAGGATTGGAAAAAATTAGGAAACTTTTTAAGAAATCTGTACCATCTGGTACATTCCAGAGGCCAAAAATGCACTCTTTGAGTGCATCTTTTTGAGTTAAGAATAAGCCAACCCTTCCAGGGCTGTCTGTTGATTTGCAGAAAGAGATTAATGTTACCCTAAACAGAATCGTTTTGCCATCTGTGTGTCTTGCTTCCTTACTGGGGGTCTTCTGAGGAGTGATGAGGTTCTGCTGTGTTAAAGAAGAGAAGAAGGCAAAGAAAGGACATTGTAAAGCACCATCTCCCAAGGATAGGGAGAGAGGGGAGGGGAATGAACAGCAGCAACAAATCTGGGAAGAAGAGGCCACATGGGAATTGAGCACTAATATATTAAACTTCAATACTGGTGAATGCCTGTCTCAAAAACTAACCCGTGTGAAAATTTCTGGAGGGAACTGAGATGTAAAATAGTGTGGATTCTTCAGACGCACACATGAAAGTCAAAAACCCTAAGCCTTATGACTATGAAATAGTCATGGATGTAACCAGCTTAATTCTGCTGGTAAGAATGGGAAATTCTATTTTGATTTAGCTAAGTTAGAATATGAATACAGTTGTGTTCATTCCAATATATCTTGGCCACAATGAAGCATTTGATTAGAGATGAGCATGAACTAACACTTAAATCCTAAATCCTTTTATGTTTGGAAGGCTAGATCCACACCAGAACCAGCCTACTATGCCATTTGTCATTCTTTTAAAGCATGTGAGAAGGGCCACACCAGTGAAATTAAGCCTGATACAGCAGTAAACTTGCCAAAAAATGTGTGCCTTTTGAGTTTTCTGGGGTTTGTAGCTGAAATTTCAGGGACTGGTGTGGTATCCATGAATTTGAACTCCAACTGTGATCAAACTTCAAACTCATACACCTTCCCAGTTCAGATGCCGTTTCCTTGACCTCCCCCTACATTTGATCTGGGTTTGAGAGTTGTTCCTGCAGAATATAAATTCAAGTGAATTACTGCAAATCACTTAGAAAAGTGTGGGTTGATTGGTTGTCCATCTGTACCCCAGAAGTATTGGGTATTATTAAAGGTTTAGAGTCAGGTTAGGCAGTGGTGCATGGAGTCCTATGTGTATGTGCTCTAGATCTGATACTGCTCAGTGTTTTCATTAGAGTTTTCACTGGAGACTGGAATGGAGAGTATGCTAATCAAATTCATATGCAACACAAAGCTGGAAGCAATCGCCAATGCATTGGAGAATAGGATTAGCCCAGAGTCCGACTATGATGAATTCAAGAAGTGAGCTGAAATCAATAAGCTGAGATTCAATAAGCACAAATGTAAAGTAGTTCACATAGGAAGGGATAATTAAATGCACAAATGGAAAATGGAGCTGTCTGTAGGCAGCTAATATGGAGGGAGAGACAAAGAGGTTTTGCTCCTTAAACCAAATCTAGGAAGACAAGGAATCATTTTTATTCCTGGCAGTGAACAGCCAATAGCTCCAAAAATTAGCTTCATGCCCAGATCCAGCTTTTAGCTCCACATGAGCTTGTCACTGACGATGCATAATTAAAGATTGAAAAAAAAAAAATAAAAATCAAACCCAAAAGCACTAGCTCAGCCTTTTCCGTTCTTACACAGAAGAAGAGGTTAGCTTTTCAGTAAATGAAAGACAAGATTTTGTTTTTCCACTCTTCAGCTATCTGTGGTCACTTCTCTAAATCTTCCGTTGTCTTTGCATTCTCCACACCTGGTGTGGACTCCAGTGCCAGGCATCTTACCCTGTCATACATAGCCCCTGTTAGCTATTTTATTGTTTCATTTCAAGAGAAATCACAGATTTTGTTACAATTGGTGATTTTTACACCTGAGTTTCTATGCTGACAAGAGAGGTTGTCAGTCAGGAGAGGTGTATGTAGGCTGCTGTGATTAAAGCCAGAATCTCAGTGTCCTGAACTGTAGGAGGACCTGTGTACATCCCTTGCAAATTGTCATAGGAAAGGTTTGCATGGGTCAGCAGTCTGAAGAGAACATTGGAGTAAGGATGGGATTAAGTGAATGTAGCTGCTTCGTTTCAGGCAAGGTAGTGATGGAAAACATGAAGAGAATATCAGTCCGTGGCTCCCCTGGTGAGGTTTGGGGTACATTGACAGATTGTCTGGTGATCATTTGCATGGCTCTTGCTCATGATGTGCCTGTCTTGGGCCTGCTCTATCACTATCTGTCAGACATGTCTTACCAGAAATCCTCTTTTCTTTGCAGGAAAAATATCTGCACTATTGTTTGAAGGGAAGTTTGGGCTTTCTCAGCAGTACAGTAAACTCCTTCCTCTATTGCATGGACTGGGCTGTCTGAGTCAAACCCAAACCTGGGGTTTATTCTCTGAAGCAGTCTTTTTCTCTGAGTGCTAATCAGGAGTAAGTAGAGTGGTGATTCATCAGGTGCTGCTGTCCATGGAAAGGACTAACTAGAGGACATCAAAGGTTTGGCTAATGTAGCCGTACCAAAGGTCAAAAGCTTCCTTCATTCAAACCAGAAACTGTGATCTTTTGAAAGCCATTAATACCCATGTTCCCCTATTAAATCCAGTCAGGTTCTTTCACTGAGTGCACTCTCCTCAGGCTAATAGCTGATTTTATTTTCCAGTCCCCTGATCCTTCCCCTCTTGATCTTGGACCAGAGATTTCCTTTTTGAAAGCACACTTACTTCAAGGAATCACAGGCCTGAGCTCTTGAAAAGGTTTGGGTTTTTTTTTGAGAGGCAAAAACAAAACTATGCTTTATTTGTGTGCTTGAGGCTGTTAAAGAATATTTTTCTCTGTAAGGCCACGAGAGCAGCCTTAAGTCAAGTGATAGTTAAGAGACAAGGTGGAGCTGTCAGTGTGCTGTGTGCATCTAGTGATTCCAGGGTTTCTGGCAGGGGAATGACGAATTGCCCTTTAGTGATGTCAGATACTGTGGGTCACCTTGATCTGAAACCTTGAGTTCAAGAATTTGTCTCAACAGAAACATCTTTGCATCAGAAATGCTCCTGCTGAGGGTTCTTGCCACATCAAGGGAGATTTTCTTACCAGTCAGATTTGGCATTGCCTATGTTGATAGGACAACACCATGCTTTAATCGTGTCTCTCTCTTCTTCTCTCAACACCCTCAGCTTTACCGCAGCAGTAATCAAATTGATAGATAGTAGCAAATTGCACTGTGATACTGTGCTCCTTCTTCCCTATATAAAATTTCATCTGTGCAGGTTTTAAAGCTACTGGCCTAGGCTGATCTTTAATTAGTTTAGTACCAGTTTCATGTAGCTAGCAGTGTATTAGGACACAGGAAAAAACTCTGGAGTGTGTTTATCTCTGGCCGTATCCTTCCTATGTAATAGCTTTGAGATCACATTATAAAGCAGAAAAATTCAGGGACATCTTGAGGTTGTACTCAGCTCTGGTGCACAATGGAGTTGACATATAACCACTTCCAAAATCAGGAACAACAAGCAATTGCTCTGGGCTTCTTTCTGTACCCAGCAGTTCCTGTGAGTGGCTGGGGATACTGTCATACTGCTAAGGCAGCAGCTACAGAATGAATTCAGGTTCAGGATGCATCAAATAAATTGAACCAATACAGCAAATAATGCATAGAAAAGATGGTCTTTTGTTAGGAGGAGCACCAGTCTCTTAGGACTGCAGGTAGTGAGGAGGCAGCACTGTTTAACAGTACAGCTGATTATTTTTCCATTCCCAGGACCGCCCCCAGGCAACCATTAAGTTATGAATATAGTTGTGCACTGGCAGCCCATCCAGTTATACCAGAAAACAATGTTACTCCCCAGCATACCTGTCTGAATGCATGCAAGCAAAGTAGTCGGGACATTAGGAAGGATATCCATGTTCAACATTGGCTGAAAGTCTTATGTATTGGAATTTCTAAAAAAGCCCAGATTTTTTATTTTAAATATAAGGGAAGAGACAAAGGCACAGATGAAGAGATGAGCAGGTGCAAAGAAAAAGAGAGGTGGTAGTATTATGGATCAGTCTGAGGGACAAAGTTTCATGAGCACCTGAAGCCTAGCTGTCATTATTCATTTGCAAGCATTGTGGGTTTAGTGTAAAGAGAGTTTTAAAGAGGACAATGAAACAGCTTTGCAAAAGTTTAGCTGCGAAAGCTCAATGGTACTGTTAAAACATGGTGTCTGGCAACACTGCCCATCAGACATGGGAGCTAAGCTAACAG